>VDFB02190523.1:7427-25839 GCA_007258455.2 Sequoia sempervirens
GGGAAAATAGGTCCATTAGTCTAGAAAAGTGTTAAAGTCTTTTACAACACCTTTACAAGATATTGATAAATGCATTTGCAAGGGTCCAAGACCTAATGTGGATGTGTAAAACACCTCACAAGACTAAATAAAGGCCTTGTTAAGTCTTATTTGTCATCAATTAGTCCAAATCAAGCAAGTTTCCTTTTTCTATGGTACAAGATCCAAGACAACCTACTCTAGTAAGTTAGGGAAGATATCAAAAACCCTCTCTATATATGGGATGAGGGTGGTAACAACTATACATACCCAAGCTTTATACTTTTCCTAGTAAATAGAAATGCTAATTAATTTCAATTTTTTAAAAACTACAATTTTCTTTTAGGTTTTCTACTATTTCTCTTTCCAAATGTAAATCCTTATACTAGATAATTACAATTTTTTCTTAGGTTTTTTCCATTTTCTCTTATGAAATTTAATGAGAATTTCTATCTACTCCCATTTTCATTAATAGCCTAATAGTTAAACCAATCTTTTCATAGACAATTTTTATTGTGAAAACTGTCAAACTAATAATGGTGGTATTGTTAGAAGAGAGATTTTGGGGAAAATTTCCTAAGAAAATTATTCCTCCATCACTAAGAATAGTTACATAGTATATCTTGTATTGGTTATAGTTATCAAAAGTGATTTAGTATTTATCAAAGACTTGTACAACAATTTTGTATAAAACGTAATATTATATTTTCATGACTAATGGTTGAGGTTGAATAGGGACACCAAATTCCAATGGTATTAAAACTCTTCTATATTTATTGCACAAAACCATTTAAGTGATAAAGATTCTTTCCTGAATTAAATATAAATGGACTAGGAATGAATTCAGATTTGTCTATTAAGAACGTAAGAAGGAAAATTGTGGAACTAAAGATCAAAGATTCCCCAACTCTTGTGTACTTTCTAATTATTTCCTAGGATGCCTCATGTGGGTGTCACATTCTTGAGTGTATTATGATCTAATATTCCAAACTTCCCTTTCAAATTATTATAAATAAGTCTGAGGAAAGAAGTTACATGGTTTTTAACTCTTTTATCTTAACGATGCAGAATAAGTAAATAAAAAAAATCTAAGTATTCTTCATATTACCCTCCAATTCATTTACATTTTGTGCCAATGAATTTTTACTTTTCAAAATTTCATATTTTTAAAGTTTGGTTTTCTAAGTATTCATTGTTGCATATTTGAAAATAGATGTCCATGGAAGAAGTTAGGGCAAGGTTAGAAGATATAGGGAATTCTTCAAATTAGCCTCTAGTTAGAGGTGAGGTTTTCTAGCTATTTCACATCTTGTTTGGAACATTGGATTAATAACCAATGAATGTTTTATTTTCTTATTTTTCACATTTTTAATTCTAATTTATTTTAAGTTTTCATGAGTTTAGATATTTAAAATATTTTTGTAGATGACATGAAAAGCACTCTAATTCTAGGTGGTGTTTCTTGCCCATTTTAAATTTTGTTTTCAATAGTCTTTGGTAAGAAATAAAATTTTGGGTTACCAATTTTTGTACTCGAAATTTTATTTTTACCTTTCTTAAAAACTCTTTAGACACCTCTTTAAACTTACAGTCCATAAAAAAATGATAGGATGATTCTATTAACTATATATTTTTATATCAGCCTCCAATTCAAATGGATTTTATATTCTACTTTGTGTTTTCTTTGCATTACAAATTTTTTGGGTTTACCATTTGTGACCTATTATTTTTAATATAATCACTTGAAGCATTCTTATATGAAGGATTGAACATATGAACTTATAGAAGAAAGTAATAGGGGTCCAAAATATATGGCATTCATATTTGTGGGTCAATCTATACGAGGTGCAATTGCAACTATGGCTAAAATTTGATTTTTAAATAAAAGCTTGAAAAAAATCATCCTTTCTAGATTACATTGGGTTCTCCTTAGGAGGAAGATAGTGTTACTAGGAACTCAATTAGTTACCAAGACTAGTCCTAAAATACTATCATGTGCTTTATAAACATGATATAATTTCATGGCTATTCCTTAATGTTAATTGCCCTAATAAAACTATCATTAGACAATCACGCTTCAACAAAGCCTATAAGATTGCAAGCAACCTTGGTTAAGAAATCTCTCGTATTCTAAACTATAGGCTACTTTTATGAAATTGATCCTAGCTTCCTTATTATGCTAACAAATCATTTTAGTTTGCATTATCCCTTAACATTCATTAACATTTCATTGCATTACCATTTAATCATTTAATCCATTTTATTCATTATAATCATTTAACATCACCTATGCACTCATTTTCATCCATAATCATAAAACACATATGCATCATGATCATATCATAAGTTTCCACATCATGACATAATATTCATCAAAATCATATACCACATTATTTACCATGCATACATCCATCAATTCCTCATAATCATACATAATCATATCCATGAGCATCAATAAACATTACCATTAATTACCATTATGCATAAACCATCATACATAAAGCATATTAGCATCACATAAACATCATAATCATCAACATCCATAAATCCATTATTATCACAACATACATAGAAGCATAAACCATAAGCGACACATACACTACATAATCATCATCATAAATCATAATCATCTACATAAAACATGTCTATCATCGCATATATACATCTCAATAAAAGCATCCATACGCATAAACCACATAAGCTTTTGCATCATCATGAAAACCATACACAAAGTCTGAACACCATCACACCATATATATATCAAAAAATAATGTCATGATACAAAATGTACAAAGGTATCTCATATGTACAATCCAAAAAGTTGATCCCCTCTAGGGCATAATCCCAAAAATTTCATGATCACCCTGCATATCCATCTACCTTGTGCTACCTACATCTGACTCTATTGACCTGTGTGATGGTGAACCAGGAGGCGGACCCTATTGTGACTGACAAGGAGGTCCCATACTAACTAATGGCCCTAATCAAGTCAACCTATGTGACCTGTTGCTCACTATGAAACTAGGAGCCCTCTGCTCTCTTGACATGATCCCCTCATAAATCCCTATATAATATTGAGCCTCTTAGGTGTCCCTAGTAACCTCTAAGAAGGCATACTCTAAACCCTATCCTACCAAGAGTTGTCGTGTGGTGTCCCTCTCATGTCTCAATCGAGCCACATCCACCTATGCTTGATTCGATCTATCTTGGAGTTGATCTCTCTCTATAGTAATTGTTTCTAACTGTGCACCTCAATCCCCACCACCCCCTCCATCCAATAATCCCTATAATCGAGTAACCTCGGCTTGAGTTGTATCCCTCTCCTAATGAATTTGGTCTCGCTTTACTATCACGACTGTTAACTAGGCTTCACCATCCCCTCCTCCTCCATCTTCGTACCCCTATAATCTCACGATCTTGGCACAGGCCATGTCCCTCTCACCTATCGCCTGCAGGCGCTCCTATCTAGCTTGATTCTAGTCCCAAATCAGCAGATCTTTCTCAGTAATCAGTGTTTCAAGTTGAACCTAAATTTCATCCTCCTCCTCCCAATGATCATCACCTCTCACACCCACATCCTCCTCATCTACACCTCTCCTCCGTCGTACCCTACAACCCTATCCATCTCTTCCATATCCATCATTATTGTCACCACTATCATTGTTGTTGTCACTATCATTATTTCTACTCCCCTCACTATTGTTGGTATTGTGGTTCCTCTCCTCTACCATAGCCAACTGATCATGAGGGATCATCAATCGAATCAACCACCTCTTCACCCACCAGGCATCATATTCTGGGGTGGCCCTGCATCTGCCACAACTTCCTGACGATCCCATGCAACTACTGGATTATCTCGTCATGACTAAAAGACTATAATGAACTCTATATGGGGTGATCCCACAATAGTGGTTTACAATTTTTGGCCAAACTGGACACTGAAATTATTTTTTTAACTAAATCTTCACATTCAGGCACCTATAGCAGCTAAACCGTGAGGAGTTTGAAGATGATGCAAACTAGAGTCTCATCACATTTTGTCTGTAGATTCTAAAAATATTTTTTTCAATATTTTTGGAATCAGATTGCACTTCTTTTTCCATCTCCCACGAAAACTCATTATTTTCAGAAAACAAGATTTTTAAAAAGTGACACACACCGTATAAGGCATAACTTTTTTTCCATGAAGGATAAAATTCTAATTCTTTCGAATTTAGATTTGTAACTCTGATATCTAGTGCTTCCACTTGGTTAGATACTTTTTTATTGAATATTTATTCTTTAATCAAGATTCAAAGTTAAACCAATTACAATTTAGACATAGCGCGACCATATAATGCGTAACGTTTTTTGTATATGTCAAAATTCAATTTATTTATTTTGTTGGATCAAGGACTTCAATATTTGATGCACTCATATTTTTCAAAAAATTGATAATCTACTATTTTTCCACATGTGTAGAATAGAGACCTTCATTTTCAATGAAAAACCTATGTTTAATAAAACTAAAAAACAAATACATAATAAAACCAAAACATATTAAAATATATATTCATTGGATGGCTGGATTCAGGGGACTCACGATTCGGTTAGTGCGTGAAGACTCCTCCATTTCATCCTCAACCCAAGCTTGAGATAAAAATTTAGGTTTTCAAAGTGCGAGGAGAATGAGGGAAAATGGGGTTAGCTCAAACCCCTAGGGGTTTGGTTGAACTTGGGTTTGATCAAACACGGATTGGTCGAACCAGTTCGATCGAACAAGTTCATAAACCCCTTCCAAAAGGGGTTTTCAATTTTTTTTGTTTGTGCATGCATTAATTTTTGTTCACTTGAACCCTTTTGACCAAACATTTTTTTGGTTCGTTCGAACCCCAAAATCAAAAATTTTGCCATGGGCTCATTTTTTGAGTTTTTCCCCTCCATCAGGTGTAAACCACTATTGTCACTTCACCCTATGTCCACCCGGACACCTCTCTCCTACACCACCGCACAAACACTACCTCTTGCCTCTAGCACATTTTTGATGCCTAAACTATCTCAGGACCTATGTAGGAAAATATAGCTCAATAATAGTAGGAGTCCTCCCAATCAAATAGTGGATCCTCTAAACATAAGGCATGTATAAATGACTGTCATCACATACCTCACAATCAAGGTATGGGCACCAGATGAAGGATTCCACTTCATCTGTCACTTTGGACCAATGGTCCATCTCTCCCATCTTATGTTGATGTAAAAATCCAACATAAGAAAACACATACAACATCCCAACTCCTCTCCTATTGTTAGTAATCAGCATCAATACCATGCAGTGCTCATAGGCCCAAATGTGTAGTAAAGTCACTCTACACTCAAGATCCTGCCATCTCGATATACGATCAAATGCATCTCTCTATAAATATCTACCAGGACGTAGGTCCCCTTGTAAAAATGGTACCATCTAACAACATCCTATCCAAAACTCCCACCCATCCAATCCAAAA
Organism: Sequoia sempervirens; assembly: GCA_007258455.2. Classification (NCBI taxonomy): domain Eukaryota; kingdom Viridiplantae; phylum Streptophyta; class Pinopsida; order Cupressales; family Cupressaceae; genus Sequoia; species Sequoia sempervirens. Next base: position 12,929 of record VDFB02190523.1, read on the forward strand.
TCCTTGGGATCTTCGATTAGGCATCAAAACCCTTGTAATTAGTGCACCTGTAAACAAGGAGAGCTCCAACCACTCTCTCCTCCCCACCTCCAAATCCAACTCAACCCCCCTCACAGGATGGTCCCCTGTCATAAACACCCACTCCAGTGTCAGCCTAGCATGCAGGTAGTCATACTATACTAGCTCTTTTTGGATCAGAAGTTGCAAAATCCACCAAACATTATCTAGGGTAATAGTAGCCTCCCTCGTTGATAGGTGGAAGCTGTTAGTATCACTGTGCCATCTCTTGACCAGGGTTGTCATCATCGCTTTGTGTGCCCTCACTTGAGGCATCCTACATACATAGTATAGCCCCATGAAATGAAGCCAATCCTCATCAACCTATGAGAGTCGATCTCATATCTAATACATAACATCCATCTGCCACTCTTAAGACTACAGGGTACCCAGCTCCTCTTGCATCATCCCAAGAACTAATGTTATCCCTCGAACAAAAATAAATCCCTTTCAATTCAATCCCTAACCCTCGTGCACATGCATTTTCTGCAAATTTGTGCTTTTGTTTTAGCATAGACATTTTTTTAGTCCTAGACTAACCCTTCCCTACACAAGCACAACTACTTTTTATGCAAACATGAATCTCGCAGGTACTACAATTTTTAACATAGGTGTTTTTCCCTTGAACGCAGGTGCAAAATTCGTAAGCACGATGATCTCAAATGTAGGCAACATTTTCTTCCCTGAGCCCCGAGCGCAAGCGCACAATACGCAAGCGTGAATTTTGTAAGCATCATTTTATTAAATGTGGGCACCAAAACACTCTCCATGTGCATCTTTTTCACAAGCACGACTCTTTGCAATGCAAGCACCACAATCACACTTGGAAGTACGACTTCATAAAGTCAAACCTTTTCTTTGACTCCCTTCGATGCCTAATTTGACCTACCTATTGACCTCTAAACTAACCCAAAACCCAGGGGATAGGTTATGTACCAAGTCTCCTATGTCCTCTGGTCACTAGTATTCATGAACCCTCTCCATGCAATGCAAATGCCTTAGAATCTAAGTCATACCTCTCTTTTACGCTCCAATGTCCAATCTCCAATTGTAATGGTGAAAATGACCTTTTGGACCCCTCCAAGGCCTATTTATAGGCCCAAACCCTAATTTTCCCTCCCCTAACCCTATTTTTTTGTGTTGGACACACTAAACTAGCTGCATTTTCTCCATTTCTAAGCCTATTCTTTTGTTTCTTCTTCTCTCTCTCACACCATTTTCTTCCTCTACGTTATTCACACCATTTCAACACACCTTTTTCGAGACACCATTTCAAAAATATCTTTTCAAAAAAAATTTGATCAGTCTCTTGAAGGGGCATCACCTCTCAACACATTGGGACAAAATATTCAAACTTCTTTGACACAAAATCACTTTGAATGTCACATCAAAGAGGGGAAAAATGTAGACACCCCAAATCTGACACCATAACCTTAATTAATTAAAATTATAAATTTTAATTAATTATTCCAATGTCCTTAATAAATTAAATATTGTATTATTTAATTAATTAATCCCTATTAGCCCATAATTAATTAAATATTTTAATATTTAATTAATTATTCCAAGTTCTTATAATTAATTAATTATGCTATTATTTTATTAGTTATATCACTCTATATCCTAAGGTTCTTCCAAATTAATTAAATATTGAACTATTTAATTAATCCCACCTTTATCCTTATTCCTCTAAAATCCCCTAATCTTGCTTAAGTTAATTAATCTTTATCCATTCCCTAAACATCATTTACCCATCCTCCAACATTTAACTCCACTCAAGTTAATTCATCCTCACTAAATCAATTAATCCTTGATTAATTGACCTAACCCTCATTAGCATTATTTCCTAATTTTAAATTCCTACACCTCCCCTAAACTTTCCATCAAGTGACAAGTTTCCTAAGCCTACTCCCTCAATTCCTCTCATACATGTGTGAGATCCCACCTACCGCCACTATCTTCTTACAAAAATCCACTTTCTTACACACTCTCTTCCCAAGGTGTGCTCACACATGTGTGAGCACACCTCATTCTCACCTTGTCTCCCCCTTATGAAACATGTCACAATGCTAATGCCTCTCTCCACCACTCAATCCTAGCCATTGATCAAGTCAATGCATCCAAGCCCTCCATTTCTCCCATCTCATCTCTATAAATTCAAGTCTCCTCTCCCATTTCTTACATCTTGAGTTGACCTTAGTCATACTATGATGGAATAGTGAGTGAGAAATCCACATAGCTATCATCTTTGAGAGAAAATCTACTAAGAGTTGGGTGCATCTTGGTGAGCTCTATCCATGGAGAGGTTGTGAAGGTATATATTTTCTTTATGTTTGCATTTCCATTTAGTATTATTTATTTTACCTTCATATTCCATTTTACTTCTCAAAACCCAATTAGACTATGTGCCCTAATATGAAAATGCAATATTATGAAAATTGATAGACTATAATAGAGATTTGCAAGTAGATCTGAGAAAGGAAAATTTGTGTACCTATCCTATAAATTTGGAAATGGTTTGAATAGGACAGAGCCACCCAAGGGTGTCTATGTCCTTGTAGGCCTTTTCTGTATCTGAAAACTTGAACCTATAGCCCTTTGTCTACTCTTTGATGCTTTCCTTGCAAACTTCCATCTTTGGATCTAAACCTACAATAATCTGCAAAAAGAGATGGTGGGGGTTAGATATATAGGAGTTTCCCTTAGTCAAACCCTTATTTTGGCATTTCTACCTCCATAATAGCAAATAAAGGTGATTGATAACAGTGTGTGTGCCCTAACCTTAAGTGCATCTAAGGTTGTTATGAGCTAAAAATGCATAAAACCCTATTCAAGTGCATTAGAGAAGGTTTCCTCTATGAAAATAACAAGATCTACCTAAGAGGAAGTCAAATACCCTTAGGAAATCTGAAACATAATGGTACCTTGTTGTAGGCTACAAGTCTGATGAAGCTTGAAGATGAGAACACTTAAGAAACAAGTCATTAGGTTGAAGGAAATGGCTTAGAGCACTTCCCAAACCTAGAATCCATCATGCTCTTCTATTGTAATCAATCTTCAATCATGAAATAAGACTTGATCAAATCTACAAGTAAGCTTGAAAACCTACAAATTCAAATGTGTGTGGTGGAATGCAATGATCTCTTGCTTCTTTTTTTCTCCAAAATCTTGATTCTTTCTTTCTAGTTTCAAATGGTGAAAAGACTAGGTATTTATAGGCATTTACTCTAATTCTCAAAAATTAGATCTCGATAGTTGACATCTACAACTTGAATTGGAAATGATAAAATATCGAAATTGACATATTAAAATTTGGGACCAAGAAAAATAGGGGGACGTTGCCACCATAAGGCATCTATGTCCTTTCCCTATTTTCCAAAAATTTGGGTGTCGAGAGAAAATTATTAGATAAATGCATTTGTTTGATGCTTACAGTTTGTCAGAAAATGATAAAATAGGCCTCGAAATGCATAATTTAGGAGATTAGGACCTAATTAAGAGGTGTTAAAAATTCATAAATGAAAGGGTCACTAAAGTAGGTCCAAAATAAGCATGAAAATGTACTATCACCTAAAAGGGAGAACAATTTTTGGCGCTACAATGTGTAATAGGCTATAGGTCTTTTCTATGAAAACCCATGTCTGAGAATTGACAGTTTAGAAAAATCAGTATGCCCTAATTTGATGATTAGAGGCACATGAAGGCATAATGAGGGATTTTTAAGCATTCAAAGGATATGATGGATGGAATTAGTTGCACACATGAGTGCCCCTAGGAGGTAGGAGGTAGGAGAAAGCAATGGTAAAACAAATATGTCCATGAAATGGTGGAAAAATGTGTTTAAGTTTATGATTTTGCAATGAATAAAGTGTTTTAAATTCTCTATAATTTTTTTAAAGTAAATATATAAAATTTACAAATTGAAATGAAATAACTTAGATCTATTTCCCTTAAAAAGGAAAATCAAATCTAAAACAAAGCAATTAAAGCTAAATATTTTACAATTTTGATCTAAATTGAATTCACCAAGGTGTTTAATGTTTAATGAACAAAGAAAGAAAATTTGCTTAATTTTGAAAATGAAACAAATGCAAATCAATAACAAGACATTCAAATAAACTAGGTTTTTCAATCAATTTTCAAAATTTATGCTATGTAAATCAAAAAATTGCAAGTGCAAGAAATTTCATGTTCACCAAAATTTAAAGTAGGAAAAGGGATCCTAGATCTAACTAATAGATTAACTAGGATCAACTATTTTATTTCCTCCACATTTAAACACAAACCAAATAGGGTTTTGATGATTAGCTAATTGCCTCAAAGGAGAGCCAATCTATGAGGGTTCAAGGTTCTTTTGAGTTGCAAAGAAGAGAAATTTGATGTGTATTTTAATAAGCTTATTTGACATAAACCTTGGATCTAAAAATGTAATTTATCACACAAATGAAAACAAAAATTGACGAAACAGTTGCAGATCTGAGAAATGAAGACATAGAGGAACCTGCACTTAAAAATTGAGCCTCAATTTGAGAGTCAAGGGCGAGGACACCCTTGACCATAAATTTTTTTTTTTGGGATCTTCAAACTTTAGGTGATATGTCACAATCTGCTTTGAGTTTTCCTATAGCATTTTTTTGATGAAACTTCTGGATCTGGCCTACACATATGAAAAGAGGGGGAAAGGTTGTGTTTTATAGGGGCTTTCCTAAGTCAGACCCCATTTTGGTGTTTCCACCTCCATGAACAGAAAATAATGATAGTAAAGATAGCTTACCCTAGGTCGGGCAGACGTTGAATGAACAATAATTGACTATAAAAATAAAAGATAATTGATAATATTGCCTTAGGTATGAAATCTCTGTCAAAGTGATGCCAACACCATAAGTTGCCACAAAAGGTTGTTTGATGGATGATTGAATTGCTTGAAGACCTACAAGAGGTTAGTCTAGATAACACAATAATTTGTTGTCACTAGAACGTAGAGGATAACTCATGTACTTCTTCATAATAAGAGCATAATTGGTCATAATAATGTCTTATTCATAATGCTTCCTAATGTTCAAATGAGAGGAATTTTTGTTTATATATGTATGTCCCAATTGATATTTTTTATTATAGCCCAACCTAGGATCCTTTTTAAATCTCCAAGGACTAACACAAAAACACTAATTATCAAAAAGGTCACCTTTATGTCAAGGGTTCCCTCACCCTTGACTGGGTTTTTTTTTGCACAAATTTATCAAGATGTTGGGGATTCTAATATATTTTCCTTATTTGACCCTAAAATAAATAAATTATTAATATAGTTAATTTTATAGGAAAAATAGGGTGTCAATATAGTGTGAAATTTTCAAGGGTGACAATTTGTGACACTTAACATTTGAAGGTAATTGTGGAAACACCTTCAAACAAAGATGCTTGCTAAAAAAATTCCCGAACCATGTAAATTTCTTATGTCCCATAAGTGAGACACACTATTTTTGGATCTACCCTGAACTTACTGAATTTTTTAAAACATTTGGTGGATATTTTATCCACAAAGGAGTTTTCCATGTTAATTTTGTCTCTTTTTTGTAGTGGTGTTTATATATTTTCTAATTTTATGCTTCATGTGTTCATAATAATTAAAGAATTTTAGTCAAATTTATTATTCTCAAATTATTACCCACAAAGGAGTTTCTCCTTGTTAACTCTTTGTCTCCTTTTCTTGTGTTGTTTTCTCTATTTTCTAATTTCATGCTACATGTATTCATAATAATTAAAGAATTTTAGTCATTGTTGTTCTCAAATTATTAATCTCACATTTCTATAAGATCAGTGACTACCTGTGAGGAATATTCCCCTTTGATTATTTATCAAATAATATCAAAGCCAATGTTTCTTTTGGGGAAGATGTTATTGTTACCTGATTTTTAGCTTTCAGTTGAAATCAGGTTTAGTGTTTATTCTTTTGTGTTGTTCATTTAAACATTTAAAAGATAAACCATAAGTCTGCTAAGTTTAATATGCATGGAAAAAGATTTCCAAATGAAATAGATTACATTTTTTTCATTCCAATGTTGCAATTACAGCAAATGAGAAAAGAGAATCATATGTGTACAAATGTAATCTTTTATTGATAATCACGAAGTGTACATGTTCCTCACAAGCCAAGGTACTAACTTTACTTATTCAATGAAAATAAAGAAGCAATTTATACATGAATAAGTAAAACAGAATGTGCATATAAGAGCGAAGACTAGTCATTGCCTGAGAATGACTGGTTTTGAAGTTTCCCTCTTGCCCTGTTGTTGATGCCCCAAGCTTCTTGTGTCCTTCCCAACTTCGTAATGCTCCTAGCTCCTGCATCTGGAAAAACAATGATATTAGAGCAATGCTCTAAGCAATGAAATATCTCAAACCTTACATACACACCTACCTATGCATGTATAAACTGATCCATACGTGCATTAAATAAGCATGCAAACCTTGGATGTCCTGGAAAACAGTGAAGTCATCAAACACATAAAAAATATGCATCTTTTTTTCTAACTTGTTTACTTCATGTGTAGATTTAGGACAAGTTTGGTTACTATTCTGATTCAGTTAAATACAACATGTGGGGTAAATGTGGCTCCCACGAGGGTAGAGCTCAGCATGCTTTGAAAGAAATAGGAAATTGAGCAACTTGATCAAAGATATGCCTGTTATTAATGCATTAAATCAATATGGAATCACACTAGTTGATCAACTTTCATTATCAAATTCAAAAGATGCAACAAGTTCAATTATGCATCTCTTAAATAATGAGGGAGCAATCTAGAGTATTTTCAGGTCCCTCTCACCTTGACCCTATTGGACAGACCCACATCACATAAGAAAGTGAGCTTTTACGTCACCCACATAGGAGACATGTGTCTGCCCACTAGGATTGAAGTGAGGAGATAGTTTATGTGTTACACATGATCAAAAGGTAAACAAATGTTGTGGAGATCAGATAGAAAATTTTAAGGAGGCAACAAGCATTGTTATCAAAATCATGAAGGTTGAGATAGTAAGATTTATTCTCATGTCATGTAGGACAGCAACAAAGACAAATGTCTTTTGACTTTACTGAAGGAAAACAAGAAATGGTCACAAGAGATTACATTACAGATGAAGAAGAAATGAAGGGTAGTATAACTTTTCAACTGCCCTGTTTGGTGTCACATAATGATCAACTTTCATCTGCATTTTCTTGAGTTGCTTAGACCCAAGGATTACCTCCACAATTGATATGTAGTTGACAATAACTTTATTGATGGAAATGGAGAAGCAGTCAAGTTTCACAACTTACAAAGTGTAACTTTTAATGGGCATAAGATATTGTCACCATTGGTTGCACAATCTGTTGTTTTGAAACAATGAAAATGATATAAATTTAACAACAATGGAGAAAGCAATGTGGAGTTATGAGCATGAGGAACAACCACTAAGTTTCAAATCAATACAATCAAAAGCAATGAAAAGGAGAAGTCATCATGTATCAAAAGGTACTACTTCAAGCTTACTACCTTCATCAAATAAGCACATATGGTTGAAGAGGTATTGTCATATGATAGAAAATCACCAAGTGTGAAGACATTTAAGGAGGTTGTCATGAATGCATGCTACAGGACAACAAGGTCCAACAAGTATGGGTTGTCATTATCTACTAGTGACCTGTGTTATGGTGCTCTCCCACATTTCCAAAAGGTTACAGAAAAGATGAAAATAAATCAGAAAAGTACAAACCTGATGTGGGGTGTAGGAACTGTAAAGAAAATGAAATCACTGGTTATCTGACAGTAGATGAGAATGACAATGAATGTAGTGAAAGGAGAAAAGAGATGATGATGGCAGGGTAGGTTGAAGGGGTTGTAAAGGTGACAAGAGAAGTAAGTGCTGGAGGGAAGCTAAGACTCTTTCTTTTTCTAGAGGGAGAAGCATGTCTAGAGAAAAAATTTCAGATTCACATAATTTCATGAGATTTGGATGGAAAACATGCGGGCATGGTCAAAGGAGGGGTACACACAGAAGAAGTAGGAGTAGAAGTAGTAGCATAGCAATGCCAAGAAGTAGCAGTGAAGAATTAGGCTATCAATTATTTGATGGGTTGTAGATGAACTGTAATTCTACAGTAAAGTGTGATTCTACCATTCCCATTGATGCACCAGAAAAGCAAAGGGAAATGTTGCATTCATCTTGGAAATCATATCGTATCCTCAAAAGAAGCAGTTATGTGACCAAGAATAATTATTGTCATTATTGTTATGGAAACATTCCTCCCTGCTGCAATATTATACCTTCTTGTTATAGTAGGAAGAGAAAACATAAACATTATTCAAGTGAATCTGATGAAGCTACTACAAAAGTTGGGAGGACAACTGATTCTGGTCAACATGAAAATGCAAATGGTTGTCATGGAAAAGTACCATCATCCTACAATGGTGTTCAATAGGGAATGTGATGTATAAAGTCCTTGTTCTGTTTGGATGGAGCGGTTAGCCCCAAATGTGAGAACTTTATAAATGAGAGAAGATGCAGATGGAGTGCATTAGGGACTCAACATGCAGGACACTATGTTCAAAGTCAAGATTTTAGTGATGTAAAAACAATTTTGAAACCTAAGGAAGGGTCTTCAAATATATATAATAAAAAAGATAAAATTGTGCAGGTACAAAAGCCAACTTTGATACTGGTAAAACTGAAGACCAAGAAGATCAAGATCTGTGGCTAAAACTTAGTTTAAAAAAAAATTCAAAGATCAGAACTAAAGGTGGAAGGTGCTTCTAAAACAGATCTGAAACTTTCACTTCCAGATAGTTCAAGTGATTTAAATATGGGGGGCCAGGTTCTTTCTCAGTTACCCAACATTGGTCTCCATTCTTCAAGGGATTCAATAGAACATGTTGGTGGCAATGAGTTGCCTCTCGAGTCATCTAATATTCTCTTTTCAATTTGGAGTCCTATTGTGAACCATTTCTCTATACCTCAAAGAATGGAGGAAAGCATTCCTTGTTTGAGTTTCATGGAGGCACCAGTTGTGGTATCTGATTTGAATCTTGCAGATAGCACTGTAAACATGGTTGTTGACTCTATCCCATCAATAATTGAAGGAAAGTCAGCCTTTGATTTGGACCAAAACTGTCATTATTCACTTACAACTACTAGAGAACCAAAATGTACAGTACTGGAAGAGAGTAATTTAAGTTCATTAGGTATCATCAAAAGGATAGAGTATGGTACTCGTAAAGAGAAATTTCAAATACAGAAGACCTTTCTTCACAATGACAAACCCACTTTGGGGTTTTAGTTTTCAAAAAAATTCTATAGGAAAAGGAAGTGTATTTGCAAAACCCAATTCAGATACTCACAGAAAAACACAATTTTTCTACAAATTGGAGCTTTCAAATTATACCATACCCACACTGTACAGTGGCATTGAATCATTTTGCAACAAAATCTGAGTTTTTCTTTCACAAATTAAGAAGACCCATCTAGGTTTATCATGAGAGGCTAATGCATAATCATTAAACAATGGAGAGTATTCTATAGAAATCACAAATGGAAACCCATTTCATGCATTATTATAGGTCGTGGCTAAGTAGATCTTTGTTTCTGCAAAATATAGAAAACACACATGGGGTTTTTTTTAATGAAACACAACATTGCTACAAATTGAAGGAAAATGAAGAAACACCAAATTCTACAAGGGTTTGTTCCCCTTTTTTCAAACAAAAATGTCAATATAAAATGGAGGCCAAGCTCACAAGCCATTTTTCTTCTACAGATCAAAAACCCATTTGGGTTGATAAAAAAATTGCTAATACAGAGGAAAATTGAAAAGACATTATGGGGCTTTCAAGTGAAGCAAAGCTACATATAAAGATACCCTATTTTTATCCATGGCCATTGCCAAGAAACATTTTTCTTCATGAAAACAACAAGATAACAATATAGAGTGTCTTCATTCTCAAATGTAGAAAGAAAATAAGCATTTCATGCTTTATCTTAAGTTGGAAACTAAAATATGGCTTTCTTTTGCTCGAAATATGAAGAATGGAGTCAACTAAAAGCTTACCAGAGATTTTGTTTTTTTTTTCCTTCAACTTGAAAGCATTCTAATGGCCTCCATTCGAGCTTCATAGAATCTATCATGGCGGCTGACTGAGGACAAAGTAACCACAGAAGAAAATCAAGCAATAGAAATCATCAAGAAACATGCTACAAGTCGCGGTTTTTGAGCTCAATATGGCTGGTAAAATTCGTAAAACACAGTTTTTATTCACAAAAAACATTTACCTATTATTTCCTGTTGTTTTCATCATGAAACATTCCAAGAATCGGCCCAGAAAGGCCTCCATTTTTTTGTGTTGACTCTAACCCTCATTGGGGCATCATTTTTCTAGAATGTCTGATGGTGAGAATGATTATGTTTTTTTTCATTCTTTTGGTTTTGATGATTAGGGTTTGACCCTCCTTGATGGCTGATGGGATTTTGTCCCATTTTTTTTTTAAAATGAAGCATGTGTTAATGCAAAATGGGGGAGGCCAAATATACATTCATTGACTTAGCCATTTTATGCCTTAAGTTTTTTCCCCTTGTTTCAAAATATTGCTAAGTCCTTCAAGAAATACAAACATATGCTAGGTCATATCAGATATGCCTTTGATTTTTTATCATGCATCATGTGCCTTAGAGACTTGGAATATATACTTTCAAAAGTATGGATAGCCGACCCTTATAGGCAAGTTTTTTTTTTTAACTTTTATATTGCCTTTGCAAATCCCGGTATTGACCACATGTGGCCTTACAGTGCAAAATGAGAAGAGGTGAGATAATCATGTGCCTTATTGACCTTATTAATGCTTTTAAAAGAATTTTAGCATTTCATTATTGATTTTTGCATTTGTTTCAAAACATTGAAATATCATTTAAGTGATTTTGATAATCACTTTGATATTTTCACTTGCAAATGAAATGTAATTCATGTTGATGGTGGGCCCCCTTATTTTGTGCTTTGAAATGTAAAGTAACTTGATTAAGTGATGTATTTTGAATCACTTAATCAAGATTATTATCTTTAATGCCTTTTGGACTCTTGTGTTTTCAAAACACACATATTGCATGAGTCAAAGATGGGAGACAAAATGATTGAATTGCAGACATGAGGAGAGTGTGTGAGTGAGGAAACTGACTATTTTGGAGAAAGATGTACCATTTTGGAGACCTTTTGGAGTGTTTTTAGAAGGTTTTTTATTGGCTTCTGTGCCTCATCCGACCAGAACCTTCTAGATGGGCATGCATGAGAATTGTGTGATCTTTTGCTTAAGTATGTTCATTTTGGGCATTTTGGAGGGAGTTCTTTCTTTCTAGCAGCAAGATAGCTTTGTTTCTTGGAGCTATTTTTCATGGAGTAGTATTGTAACTCATATGGACTTGTAATATAGTAAGCACTTTGAATCAATAAAATAAACCATTTTACCTTCTCATTTCATCTTTTTCATGCATGTTGTTAATGATTGATCAATTTGTCTTGTGAAGATCTATCTTTCCTTGCAAACTTGTCTCATGTTTAGGCATCTGTTTAGTAGAAAATGTATGTTAACAGGTTATAAGTTGTGTTGTTTAGTAGTGTTGTTAGTTGTGAAACATTTGTTTTCCTTTTAAAGGCCCTATTTGTAGACCTCCTTATAAATTACTTATGTAAATTACATTGGAAAGTGAGTTGTGTATATCAATTTTTATGATATTGATTTGAATGTGATAGGTTGTTATCAAGTCTTAGTTGTTTTGGTGTATCATCTTAGATATTTTCAATATTAGGTTCATTTTTCATGCAATTCTTAGCCTTTATCTTAGAAATTAGTAGTTAGGTGACATCAAAAGGGGAATCCAGCCCATAGTCTAGAGGTCTACTTTGGAATAGGACATCCACAACCTGAAAGTAGTCCCATGTTACATCCAAACCCACTAAGTTCATTCACAGCTTGGCATTAGGGTGCATATTTGGATCCTTAACAGTTTTGGCACGCTCGGCAGGACATTCTAGTCATTTCAAATTAGAAAAATACATCAGTTTGTTGGTTTTGATATGCAGCCAACAATTTTTTAGCCTTTTAGAGGTCACACAAGCATATTTGGTAGCTTTGAATGTGGAAATCGATAACAGACCAATGTTGTAGTAGTATATGAAAAAGATTCAGACAAGGGTAAATTCTATCCCATTTGATTATCTGCAACTTTCACCACCCCAAAGGAGAGGCAAGCCAAAAAACAAGGTTGTTTTGTCAAGAAAGATAGTTTCAACTCCACCTGCAGTGAGAGTTTCAAGACTTGTAAGGTTGCAAACCTTGGTACCAAATATGGTTGTTTCAAGGAACCAAGTTTTTGTCACCTTTAATGGAGGCAGCACACTTCAATTGGCTCAACATGATGACATTCCAATGGTTGCTATTAAAAATGTGCCATATTTTTTAGGTGAAGATCAGACCAAACCAATTGAACACATTAAATATATTTCAAATCGGTGTTTGGTACATCACATAACTCAAGAAAATGTTGCTTTGAGGCTACTAGCAACATCATTCAGAGGTAAATCACTCCAATGGTTTAGGAGTTTAGTAGTTAATTCCATCAGAATGTGGGATGAATTAGGAGAGGTACTATGCAAGCAATTCGAAGACAAGTATGACAATTTGTCATTGGTGGACTAGTTGACCAACATTAAACGGGCTCCTCATGAATGAATGACGGACTTCAATTTCTATTTTCAAAAAATGTGGGACAAGATTCGAGATCCTACAAGGCCTCCAACCAAGTATGCATTCCTTTACTTTTTGAGAGCCTTAAA
>VDFB02190524.1:0-11577 GCA_007258455.2 Sequoia sempervirens
GGTAGGAGGGATAGACTTGAGAGAGGGGGGGGAGTGTGAGAGAGATAAAGGGTAGGGGGTAGGGGTTGTACAAGGGTTTAGGGTTTAAGGGTTATGGATAGAGGAGAGAGAGGGAGAGTGGGTAGGGGGAGACTTGAGAAAGAGAGGGGGGGAGTGGGAGAGAGATAGAGGGTAGGGGGTACAAGGGTTTAGGGTTTAAGGGTTATAGGGCTAAGGATTAAGGTTTAGGGTTTTTTTTTTTTCATTGATTTATTTTTTATATATGTGTACAATAATTTTATAATTAGATAATACTTAATTTTAAATTTTACATAATTTCCCATGGAACAATTCAATGGAACAAATTATATAAGTTTTATATAATTGTATATAAGATTCTTGAACTTAAGAATTCCATGAAACAAATATAAGTTGTATATAATTGTAATTTAGGAAAAATGATTTTAAAAAACTTCACTAGGTTTCAAATAAGGATTGAAAGCATATATATGGCTTTACATGCAACCAAAAAAAGTGAGAGATGATGCTATCAAAGATTTTTGAACTTAAGAATTTTCCTTGGAACAAATATGTACATATAATTGTAATTTACACAAAATGATTTACAACTATGTACAAGTTTCTATAAGTTCTCATTTCAACATGTATAGGGTTTTCAAGTGAACTTGAAAACCATGGATATAATCTAAGTCAAAGATTTTGGTTCAACCCGTCTTTCAATAACATGTAGAATTTTTTTATGATCATCACTATCTAGTCTCCATTTTCTTCGGCCACATCCATCTGGAACTGCATGAAGATGTAGTTCGGTAGCAATTATTAAGTGACTATATTGATATACCTTGTTATCAGGTTGATAGTCAACAAAATGTATCCCATGTTGAACAACTTTGACTTGTTTTAGATATGTCCCTTGCACTACAATAGAACCTGCATGGTAAACATGAACCTAAGGTAAGACATATGAACGTGTGCAAAATTTTCATGCTCAAGGTTTGTACAATATATATTTAATGTTTATAATGTAATGTGCACATGTGAATACAATGTATATAAAATTTTAAATTCAAACTCACCTATGGAAATGACATTCCATCACTTGTTTGGTTGTGTTAGCTTATTCCTCTCTTTTTTGCAATGCAATAAATAATATCTAACACCTTTGATGTTTCCAAGCTCATATGACTACAAAAACATCTCCTATACACCAAATTTACACAAAAAAATCTAAAAATTTAGAAATGTCTCTAAAGATCATTAACTAGATATATATAATATTTAAATTACTTACACATGTGTACCTTTTCTAACCAATCCTAAAATATGGTCATAATCAATTGAAATCAAAGGAATGTCTTCAAATCTTTCTTCCTTGTTTTCATCATATGTTTCTGAAACAACTAGTGGCACCATATCCCATTTACCAACATATCCAAGTTCTTGATTACTACATGTGTAATCAAAGTTTCCCTCAATGCACTTAGTGCAAAAACAAGAGCAATCCCTTGTGTCTAATGTCCATCCATGGTGACTATCTGAACTCCTAACACAATGCAAAGATCTTGTTTTTTCTACCCTCTTGCATCCATGCATCAATCTTCTATACACACCTAGATACATGTACAACAAAAAACTTATGTGAACAAATATGTATATATATATATAAATTCAAATTTTTGATTTAATGTAATTTACATATACCCGATATCTTCCAAAAAACTCTATGTGGAATGTGTCGATTTGTTCTTGAAGATGTGTTGACCACATTTGATGCAAAATGTTTCTTGCACCATTCAACAACATCATGTACATTGTCTAGATGATCTTTTGGATAACTCATTTGATGATTTCTTAAAGCTCATTTGATGCAAGCTCCTACTCCATCATTCTCACCCTTTCCATGCCCACTCTAAAGAAAACTCCAAACATGTGGTATTTTGTAGATTTTATGATATCTACAAAGTGCATAGAATGGTCGTGACAATTTGAATTGTGTTGCACATTCATCTGACCATACAAAATGATTTTCAAATTTTACACCCTTGCTTCTCAAATTCTCAAAAATTATTGTAAAGCAATGTTGGACAAAAAGTGTGTCATGCTCTTTATCATCACCAATATAAAAGTGATATTCTTTCTTAATGGCTCATTCTTCATCTATACTCACAACACCATCCAATTTTGATTGTGCATGTTGATAACACACATGAACCATAATAGTGATCTACTTTGAAAAGTAATACTCTAATTGAATCTCCTTTTTATGTACAAAGGAGTAATTTTCTGCAAAGTCAACTATTGATAGAATTGTTCCACGTGGGAAAGTATCTCTCAATGTTTGGAATTGTTGTGCTTGCCACTTAGCAAAAAGGGAATGTTGTATGTATGGTCGTATCAATTTTCAAAAATTTTCCATAAATTTTCCAATGGGAATCTCCTCTCCTACATAGTTCAACCTTGTGGATTCTTTTCCAAAATTTGTTTGCAACTTTACATACTTGTACCTGTGTGAGTAAAATATGTGAATAAGTAATAAACCACACAATCAATGAAACATTACATTAAAGAAAATCCAAATAACAATCTAATCAAATTGAAACAAATAAACTCTCTAAAAATAGTACATACCTCTTGCAATTTATTGTCTTTGTTAGGTCAGTATCCTCAATTCTTGAAGGAAATTTAGCCAAATTTCCACATGTCTCGCAAATTCCTTTTATGCATTTTATTTGAGGTCCATTTTCATGATCACATAATATAGGCTTGATGAACAAACTTTCCTATTTAGGAGGCTCATTTTGAAACCCACATCTTTCTTCTCTCATATTTCAAAACACCTGATAGTAGAGATCAAATTCAATATGATAACGGCAACAAGTATCAAAAAAATTGTTTATCTTCACATAATATAGCTTTAACCTTTGAAACATTGTTTTCCCAATCTTTATATGAGGATATGCATTACAAAAGTTCATATACATCTCAAATTGTGTTATGTCTAGCCAATGTTTGATATGATTTTCATAAAACCAGGTCCAATCCTGTGTCTCATAACATCTCTAGTATTTGATGATGGACGAGTCTAATCATGCCAAAAACTGAGACCAAGTTCCTAACAACATCTTCAATCCTATCAGAATGAGGAGCCCTACACATAATTTCCCAATTTCCTTCTAAACTCTCATCCAAAAACTCTCATTTTCTCATATTTTATTAATGTGGTTCTACTATAACTAATTTTAGTTGAAAGTGCATACATTTTTCTTTTTCTTGCTATATCTTGATGTACAATAGATGTCAACATCACCCTTCTTGTAGTGGCCTTATCCACTGATCGAGATCCTTTCCCAATGGAATCTAAACCCTTTTTAACATTTTGAACAATATCCTTTTGTAATCCCATGTTTTTCTTCTTATTTGATGCCGAATGTACACCCAACAATTGTAATGACTCTTTGAGCTCATCACGAAGAAGTAAATGTGATAACAATTAGGTTTTTTCAAGTGTATCAAGATGATTGAATATTCCATTTACAGATTTAGTCGTTGACCTCTTTCTCTTGTTATAAGGCTGGTTGGCAGAACATTTCAGTTTCTCCATATCCATGATTTCAAGTAAATGATCTAAATTTCTATGAGAAATTTGTTTCCTAACCTTTTCAGCTAGTTTTATATGCTCATCCATACTAGTAGGAGGAAGCGATCCCGATCCATGTCCAACATGCATTGTTTGAACTTGTGCCTCCTCCCTATCTTCAAGGACCATGTGTTCTTGAGCGGATTCATTTGATCCAATGTCTAGATTTTCCTCGACTTGAGCATGAGAACTTCCTGCTTGTTGAGCCCTTCCTACATGTCACAAAATATTTTGCAAACAAAAGTGAGAGATGATGTTATATAAGTGAAGTTTATGTATGCAAGCAAACAAAGTGATAAGACATGATGCTATAAGTGAGAGAATTTTCTGCTAGTTTTATATGCTCATCCATACCAGTAGAAGGAAGTGATCTTGACCCCTCTCCAACAAGCATTGTTTGAACTTGGGTATCCTCCCTAACTTCAAGGTCCATGAGTTCTTCAGCGGATTCATTTGATCCAATATCTAGATTTGGCTCGACTCCAGCTTGAGAAATTCTTGCTTATTGTTTGAATTTACATGCAAGCAAAGAAAGTGAGAGACTATGAGTTATCTAAGTGGAGATTAAACAAATAAAATCAAATATTCTTGAACTTAAGAATTCTATGGAACAAAAATAATTGGAAATAGATGATAAAGAATTTAGGGAATGTCTATGCAAGATGACTATTGGAAATATATTTATAAGAAAAACAAATTGAGGTGTTAATAAAAGTCCTAAACACACACTTGATAAAGAGAGAGAGAGAAGAAACAAGCATGTACCTTGTTTCTTTCTATGATAATTTTCCAAGTTTTGTTCACGCCTCTTTTGTTCTTGTTTTGACAATTTTTGTTGAGACGCATTTTTTCTTTTTCTTTATTGTCCCATTTTCTTCTTCAACTTAAAGATGACTCAAAACAAGTCCTCTACCAAATTAGTTAAATTCTCCTCCAAATTTTTCCTTGATTGATAAAAATGAAAGGTTTTCTTTCCAATATTTGCCTCCTTGATAAATGTGCAAAAACCTCTTCTCCAAAATCTGTGCTCCAAGTGATATAAATGAGAATTAATCTTACAATTTGATATCTAGAATAATGAAAAATAAGCTTCTATTTATATGCATATGGGATGGGAAAAAAATTATTCTAGTATACATGGAATAACTAGATCCTAGTTTAAATGAATCAAGTAGTTTAAACAAACAAGTTATTTCATTGTGGAGTTTGTTGTTATTTAATGCATAGGTATGCACAACATATCTAGTAATTTTAGAATTTTGTTAAAGTGTCAAAAATGTATAATAGAGGTATAATTTGAATTGAATTTTCTTAATTATATTTGAATTGAATTTCAAGTTACTTGTCAAAAATTTATAATAGAGGTATAATTTGAATTGAATTTCAAGTTAATTTTCAAAAAGATTATATTTTTTTCTCAACTCAATGGTTCATGTTGCTTAAGTCATTTTTTTAAACATATTTATTGTGATCAACATGAATGAACTTAATTATAAAGTGGCATTGATTTCCTAAAATTTTACTAGAGATCAAATGTATATTGAATATAAGGAAATGTAAGTTGTAAGAGATCATCAAATAAACAAACATGTATGTATATTGAATATTTAAAGCAAATGCATACATATATCATGTGTAAACATGTAACCATAAGCAAACACATGTACTTACAAGTAAAGAGATTCAATGTATAAACATAACACATGTTATAAACAAAGAGACAAATGTATGTATATATCATATAAGAAAATGTATGTACATATCATATAAGAAAATTAATGTAAATTAAAGATCATCAAATGTCAAATACTGAAGATCAAAAAATAAGAAAATGTATGTATATATCACATAAGGAAATGTAAGTTAGAGATCATCAAATCTTGAATACTAAAGATCATCATATAATCAAATACATGTAGTAAAGATCATAAATCTAGTGTAGAGGGCCTAATATGAATGTTGACTCCTAGTCGAACAACCATCTAAATGAGAATGGTCCTGCTTGGATAGATGTGTTGAGCCCTGCAAATAAAACTATGTACAAAATGTGTTAAATACATATAATTTATATTAAATGAATTTTTTGAAAGTTATTTTTAAATGAACTTGTATTTCTAAATATCTATCTCGATCTATGCATACATAAATATTCCATGTAGATATACACGTGTATATATAAAAATTTAAAACTCACATGTCACTAGTAGCAGATTCATCCATAGAGTCACGTTGATCATGTACACGATCTGGACTAAGGCTAGGAGTGACATGAGGTATGTCCACCTATAACAATATATATACATATATATCAACTTACATGAATATCTAGTTAAAACAAAAATTTAAAAATAATTAAAAAAGAATTGAAACATGCACATGCACACATTTATGCACATCATTTGATATTGGATGACCTAAGTCCTCTAAAATGGTTGCCTCCACCATATCCACCAAATGGTCAAGTGATGAATCAACATCTGCATCCATCTGATCTATCCCATGTCATGCCAGAAATGATGAATGTAGAGGACTATGAAGGTGAGATGGCATCGACGATGATGAACCATAACCAATCAACATATCAGTAAAACCCATAGTCTGTGTTGTTATCGAATGAACTGTAGGTGGATCCTAATGTGCACTAGTGCTCGGCTGAGAGTGATGGGATCCTAGAGCTGAACGGAATCTGTGTGCCAAACGATCTTTAACATGCTCTATACCGATCCCATTATCTGATGCAATGTGGGCATATGCCTCCAACATGTCCTCAGCCAAACAAAGTAGAGTCCTATGTGCCATATCTCCTGTAAGTGCATCAAGTTGTGTAGGATTAGGGATGTCGGCCGCTGTAAAAGGATCCATGGTGGTCCATTGTGTTGAAAATGGCATGGATTGGGAACATCTAGACATCAAATACTGACCTACATGATCATCAAATATCCCAGTGGTGGTAGCCGCAATGCCACCTACAATGTCAATTGCTTCCTTTTGGGAAGCAACAACAACCTCATCTTCTACGGGGGCTAGAGCTGGGGTGAGAGCAGGAGACCTCTCACTAACCAATGCCCTAAACACTGGGGCTGGTCTATCTGCTCGACGATAGGTGGGCCTATCGACAATCCTAACATGCCCCTAACCAACATATGGTGGAATTTCTAGGTAGTTAACTTTGAGGCCCAAATGGACCTCTGTATACAACTACTGAACAAAATATAATGGAATCTAGTCATTGTTTGGGTATTGACCATGTACTGTGAGAAATCATGGTTAGATCAATTTAGCCATAGCACGATCGACACATCTAGTGACCTAGTATCCCCTAACCTTATGTACATTATGATAAAAAGGAAAACAAGTGATTTTTATCATTTCTTGGGTCACACTATCCTATATTTTTTTAAGGGGAACATCACCATGTACTTCTTCCTGCATGCGAGAAAGAATAGCAGCTACTCTATCTGGGGAAAATGCACTAGTCCTCTCAAGTTCATCTCTGAGTTTTTCTAAACTATGTAATATTGACATGCATGGTTCAGAATATATCATTGGGTTTGCACCCTGTGCTAATAAGTCTCTCAATTTTTTAATCTCATTAGTGGTATTTGCAAAGAAAGAATCTGGAGGTGGAACATGATATGCATTTTCCATGTTATATATATGTATGTACACCTAAAATAGCAATGAGATCTTGGTAAATAATATATCTAGATAAAGGGAATACAAATCTAAAATAGTTGTAATAGTTCATCTACTCATCAATAATATTTTCATACCATTAACAAAAAAAATTCAACATCTATCATAGTTTTTAATAATTTCAAAACATTCAAATTACTAGATTGCACACAAAACATAATCTAAAACAATTCTAAAATTTAAATTTAAAACATAATCTAAAATAGTTCTAAAATTTAAATTACTAGATTGCACACAAAGCATTATTACTTAACATTGGTGGTCATGTAAAATCAATCCAGTCATTATTGAAGGCACAAATAAGAGAAGAAAATGAGACAGATGAAGATGTCCCTTATAAGGTTCAATGTAATGATGGAAAATAAAGATGAAAAGTATTGAGGACCTATGTTTTATTTTAATGGCATAATAAGATAGTTCCCTCTACTAGCAAATGAAAAATTGTATGTGCTTTGAATTGTGTAATTATTGAAATTGACACCTATGATTTGATAGAAGTTAGGATATATCAATTGATCTAAATGCAACTATATTAACTAATTGTAAATCTATTATAAGTGACATAAAGCCTCAATGTCTCATTTGTATTAAAATATGGGGATGATGTGGCTATTTTAAGGCCCAAAATTTCATGTGTTAATAGCATAAACATATAACATTAATTTTTTTGGGAGTTTGTACCAAATACCTTTTTTCCAAACACAACTTTTGTTTAAAATACCTCAAGACCTATGAATGAAATTAAAAATTTCCTAACTTAAAGACCATCAAGGAAGGTCTCAATGCCATATGTGGCTTCCTTTGCCTATTATATAAAATTCAACTAAAATAGCTTTTAAGAAATGGTTCCACAAAATTAGAGGGGTCCAACCATGTTTTTAATTAATTTAAAACTATTATTTTAAGATTTTTTAATTTTTAAATAAATATATAAATTTCTTACATTATTTTGAATTAAAATGATAATAGTGGACATAAATTACACAAAATTGAATGTTATTAAAATTTTGGTTAAAAAGTAAGAAGGTTAACCTTTAAAGCCATTGACGAAGGTATTGAGCTACTACAAGTGGTTTATCCATGAAGGGCTTGAAGTCTCATAAAGAAAGTAAATACAAGAGGAAGGAAAATATAGATGATTTCCTCACAAGTATATAAATGTTTCTACTTGATTATTTATTTCATCCTAGAAAGAAACTATAAATGTTTTTTATCCTATAACTTTTATTGTATTAATAATCTTAGATGCATGTGACTTGTTAGCTTCCCTTTTCATTTACTCATGTAATTTAAGAAATCTATTATTAGAGTTGCACATGAGAAAAAAATGAGCTCCCCTCCACTAAGGGCTTATTTTTTTCTTATACCAATTTGAGAACTTTATTATTTCAATTCTTAATCCTAATAAAAATGTGGTGAAGGGGAAATAATACCCATCCAATAAGTTTTCCCCAATCCCTTGAAAAGGAAAACTTGTGTATTATCCAACTTGGCTATCATTGTTAGGATTCTAGCTTCTAGTTCTACTATTTTTAGAATACTACTAGAGCCTAGATTGATGGCTCACTTCTCTCTCCTATGGATGAGGATCCCTCTAAGATTGGTTGTTCCACCTCTTCTAATGAGATTAGTAACAAGGTTTATGAGTGTGTTAAATAGGGGAAGAGGTTGGGTATATAATGTACTTTAGACATGGTTGTTGAATGTAAAATTATTTAGACCATGAGAGGGTTGAACAATTTAAAAAGAATTGGAAGACAACTATAATCTATAACATAACATCCTTAAATGGTTCAAATTTTAAATGAAACATTGAAAGAAAGAATAAGAAAACAAAGATTAGTGTGAAATTATTTGAAAATAATTGGGGATAAAAATATCTAATTTAATAGTTGTTAACATAAATAATCTTCAAAATAGGATTATGTAAGTGAAAAAAAAGTTCTATTGCCTTCATTGAGCCTAAATTTATCTAGTTAAGATATGTCTAAAATTAAGAATTCACACTAGAATATCAATATTCCATAAGAATCTCATAAAGAGGATGAATTTAATGAAAGATAATATAAAATCCTCCATATGAGGTTGAATTTTATCATTACATTATGAGTGAATCATCTCAATTATATAGCCAAGAACATCAAAAAATTATAGATTGGAAAACAAAATAATCACACATTTATCATATTTTTATATGTATAAAGTTTAGATACCATCGAACTATTTAAACTTATAGATTGCATAAAGCTATAAATTGAATCATTAAAACTAATTTATTAAGAATCAAATCTAATAAATTTTGACTTCATATTGCATACTTATTATAAATATCTGTAATCCAATACATACATTTTATATATGTTAAAAATATATAGTTTAACAATTTATATACAACTTCCAATTATATGATAATAAATCTAGAATCAAACATTGATATGGGATAGACAAGAATCTTAATCATACCATTATTTTGAGTTTGGTTTAATAGAAATTGTAGAAAAAAAATATTATCATAGAAAAAAATGAATAAGTAAGGATCATTTTAACAATGGTGAATTAGTGCCTAAGATTGACCTAAAAAATTATAATATTCAACATTCTCGTCACAAATGATATATGAAAACTAATAATCATTTGGTTATATATTTTCATAGATTTAAAATTTGAATATTTATTATTATAACATGTTCATTACAATTAGATTTTTATATAATATTGTAATAATTTATTATGTCTTTGAAATTTGTTTTGTGGATTTTAATGTTGTTTTTTAAATTTAAGTTCTAGAGTAAGTAGAATCTAATAAGACACCTTAAAAAGATTCAATTAATTTATGTTTGCTTTAAAATTATGATTATTGTTCGATTAAATAGATTATTGATTGTAATTACATTTCAAAATTGGAAATACTTTTAAAATTATAGAACCATATTATCCTTTGATACAAAAAGCTATCTCAAGGATTATTTGTATCTTCCTCATAATTATGTTTCACATATTGAATATTTCAGGGAGGATTGTGTGGATGATTTGGAAGTTGAAGCAAAGATTGGTTGAGATCAACAAAGGATATTTTGATAAACTCCAAAATCCTAAGAATAGAGAAGATGGTGAGTCATATTTTAATAGACCTTATCTTCACTCCTTCTATTCAAATGCAACCTCTCCAACCAATATATTGGATTTCAAAATAAGTAATAGATATATATGAACTTACTCCTAATCCCCCTCCATTTACCCCACCATTAGATATGCATATTGGTATTCACCTACTCAAGTCTTATAATACCCTAGGTGGCTTTGTGAATACATCAAAAATATTATGCATGATGTCTAAGAATTTAATTGTGATGGATTGATATATTGCAAGAATTTATAAATGAAGTATATATTTATATATATGTATTTGTTTGAGTGTTTAAAATTAGTTAAAAAAATTCTTTGAGAGATTTATGCAAATATGACATCTTAGAAAGATAATTTCATGTCATTTTGGCGAAGGTCATAACTTAACTTTTAATTTATCTTTTATGGGAATGAAATCTTTGAGAAGTTTATAGAAGGCCATAGATGGCCCACTTTTTGAATTAAATTTAGTTATGAATTTGTATTTTTTGGATGCGCATTTAGATTTAAATTTACATGCCAAAGTCACAATGTCCTACTCTTGATTAAATTCCTACAAGAAATTAAGGAACTTGGGATCTACCCACCTCCCAATGGTCTTGGAATGGATGCATTTAGATGGAGAAGGATTTCAAAAGGCTCATGGTACTTGTGGACCCCTCAAAGGCATGATATATAACACATGAACTTTATTTATGAAATTTGGTCTTTAGTTGGCTTCTGTTATGAATGCTATCTAGAATTGAATTCTTGGATTGAGACTCTCAATCTTCCATTGTTTGGTTTCTAGATTGTTATACAATATGGAGCCAAAATTATTATTTTCTAATGTTAATTATTGAAGAAGGTATATAAATTATTATTGACATCTTGAATTCTCATCTGATTTAATGTGATCCTATACTCAATGCATGAACTTTCCATATATTTGTAAATTTTTCTTAATATAAAAACATATTTTATTTTATTAATTAACCTATCTATTTTATGTTACAAAGGATGCTCTTATTTTAGATTATAAGTATATAATTCAAAATTAATTAGTAATTTTCAAGATAGAGTACACAAAATTTATTTAGTTAAAATAAAATAAGATTCTTATTTCCATGAGAGTTATG
>VDFB02190525.1:0-41566 GCA_007258455.2 Sequoia sempervirens
GCACTTCGATCCTTGTTTTTGTTCCATCTCAAAATTTTGAGTGTAACTATCCTCAATTTCATGTCCAAAGTCAGTATTTCCTGATTTCAGAAAAAAAAGTGGCCACTTAAGCCCCCTTTTTGGGAACCATCTTGATGCACTTACCACCATTCTATAATAGAATCACTTTCTTTCATTTTTAATGAATATAACCATCTTTTGAGATATTTAACTTGTTAGAAAAAAATTTAGCTTGATAAGTATCACCTATCCTCTTCCACAACTTGTATTCGATGTCTTCCATGGAGACATTCAAGAGGACAAAATCTGTGATACACAATCGTATGGTTCCTCATGCCTTCTTGTCTAACTTTTTTTAATATTCATCAGACATTGCAGCCGGTTTACTCTCTTCTGAAACTAGCAACCACTGATCTCTCTCTTCAAGGAGATCCTCCATCTTTAGTTTCCACATCTCATAGCCCATGCCATTGAATTTCTCAATATCTTAGCAAGATGTAGAAGCCATGGAAAACAATCATGTTCACAAATCTGCAATATACCACAAAACAAAAGCTCCCACTATAGCCAAAAACCCTTCCAATACTTAAGAGAAAGGCATCCCCTTCTCAAAAAAATTGTTAGCTCTGTTACCAAATGTTGAAAAAAAGGCACGAAGAAAAGCTACAATATGAACTTATACAAGTGAATTCAGATATGAAAATAAGATTAGCAAAACAGAAATAAATGTGTGATTGCAATAAACATAACAATATAAAAATTAGCAAACAAAATGTGACACTAGATTTATGTGGAGAAACCCTTTCAGGAAAAAATTCCACCTAAGAAAATATGACAAGTATATTATTAATCTTCCAATGAGAGTACACAATAATACACTTCACTACTAATTTCTAATCAACCCAACATCATCCTATTACCTGTAATAACTCAATATATGAAACTACCATCCCATGGCTCCAATTTATATAAATTGTGGGAGATAAAACCACGAATGGTAAACCAAAATGTAGGAGGCACAAAGCCAATTCAGACACCCCTATTCATCGATAGCCAAAATAAATAATAAAATATTAATTGGATATTCAAGACTCTCATATGGGTGCCTAACCCATAGCCTATCCAACTCCTCCATTTTTGGATGCTCAATTGACCTTTCCACTTCCCAATGAAACATTGGATGAACACCTTTTCTTCTCCAACCTTGGACGACCACTCCAAAACCTTTCATATTCCATTTTAGATGCCTAAGAAAGACACCTTGTCCATATTTGATGTGTAACCTCCACCGAAAATAAATCTTCTCTTTAAAATAGAATTACAAAATTGCCAAAATTTAATATTTTTCTCTCATGTCCCCTAGAACACATTCCAAGGAACGTGGAGACATACAAATGACATAGGATTATAAGGTTAATGTAACCTTATCTTAACACTACCTCCATGTATAACAAATGATGATGATCAAGAGGGCATACCTAGGTCAAGCAGAGGCCAAAATAACAATAATTGACTAAAATGATAAATGATAAATGACAATGTTACCTTGATGTAAAATCCTTGATGAAGTGATGTCACACAACAATTTACCACAAATGTTGATAGATGGATGCCTTGATTGCTTGATAGACTTGCAAAAGGTTAGCTCATAAAAAATAATAGATTTTTGTAGATAGCATGTAGAGAATAACTCAATACTTCTTCAATATTTGGCATGATTGATCATAATAAATCCTTGCACACAAATGGCTCCATTATTCTAGATGTCTTGCAAGCTTGAACTTGATTGATGCAAGTGTTGTAACAATGCTACTAATTATGCCCTTGAATATTCCTTGCTTAATTTTAGGATCCTCAATTTTCTCAATAGATTTTCTAGGATTTCAAATGGTGAAAATACCTTGTATTTATATGTAATTATTCTAATTTCCTAAAAATAAAATACTAATAGTTGACAAATGAAATTAGACTTTCAAATAATAAAATACCGATCGATACCGACATATTTGAATTCAGGTCTAAAAGGGCTGGTCAAGGGCACTGGGCAGCCTAGACTAGGCCTATCTTTGTCAGGGCCTAAAGTGTCGGGGGGAAATATTAACTTCTTATTTTCATTCCCATCACTTTATTTTCCAAAGATATTCATAAAATAAAAAATTGAATGCACAATTAGGTCCAAGCCAATAGAGGGGAGAAAAACCTAATGTGAAATTGTCAAGGGTGATAGTTTACAATGCTACAATAACTAAGGGTTTAACCAAAAAAAATACTACAACCCATTGATCTCTTTCCACTAGAAAATACACCATATTCAACTTCTATAGTTTCAATTTATGCATGTTTAATCTCTTAATTTCATGCATCAGCATGCTAGCCATAGATTTATAGTTGTTATACTCTCACATAATATTCTAAAATATTCATTTCAATCTAGTTATATGAAACTTGTAGCAAACCAATCACTATAAGGTTTACCACCACACTTGTTAGGGTTTGGACTCCTAACAAATTATAACCACCCAATTAACAATCTATGCTTAGATATCAAATATGTCATCCTAAAAATCAAAAGAGCATAGAGAGCTCTCCCACATAGTTGAAACTATAAAGCCACAAAAATAGGAACCATCTCCACAGTAAAACTAAAGCCAATCCCAATACACCTTTATGTAACTAGTCATACACACCATCATTAAACAAAAACCATGTTGCACATATTCTACTAGTGAAGAAATAAATAAAATGTACAATGCTCAAAGAATAATTCCCTAAGCAACCATGATATCCTATAATGAAATTTATTTCACATAAGCCTTGCATGAGTGAGAAAAAATTGTCACCACTCATACACATCAATTAATGAGAAATATAAAAAAGTGACCCCATGGGTCTCATTAAACTCTAAAAGAGGGATATAAAAGAAATTGAGGGGGTTTAAAACTAAGATGATAATCATTCCTCATTTTGGAAGAAGAAAGTTGGCTAAATAGAGTTGTGAAAGGATTTTGATTGATATTGTAACTAGCTAAAATATGTCACTCCATTTAGTTGTCCAAGCATCAAAACCTCCTTCACATAGTGTTTGAGCATCCAATTAGGGAATGAGGCTTTGTAGATAGCCTTTATTAGAAGAGGAGAGTCCTCTTCTATCAATAAATTTTCAACATCATTAGAAGCCTTAGAAGAAGAGAGTCCCCTTCTACCAATAATTTTCAACACCATTAGAAGTCTCCATAGAAAATCCTACCAAAATCCCTTTGTTGTCTATCTCATTGGTTGACTTTAAAAAAAAAAAATCTTTCATACTTAAATTAACCTTTATCATAATACAACAAAATTAACACCTACAATCCTTGAAGTACTCCTAAAAGCTTGTCAAAATTCAATCAATTCACCTCCTTAAGGGGAAGAGTTGACAACTCCCCCAAACTAAAATCCTTTCCATTGTTAATTATTCTTCCACTAATGTTAGCTCTTACCCAATTAATGTGCTAGAGTGTAACTATATTAAGGTCATGTTTGATTTCACACTTTTGTCTAAAGGTCTATTTTAACATTTATCTCTCATGTTATAGTCTAATTATAGGACCTAGAACCTTAATGTGTGGGAGGGAGTACATGTTTAACCTTTGAAATTAACAAAGACATCCAATAAGACAATCAAATATGAGAGGCTCATCAAATGTTCTTATCAACTCTTTTTTTTATTATAAAAAAATTAAGAACCAATTTACAACTTCTTAGTATAATGCATATTGATATGTTAGTGTTTCCAAGAGTACATCCTAAAAGAATGTTGTCTTTACTTCAATGACTAAAAGATCTATGTATCCATCAAAACACTTACATAAATTTTAAAAAAACCCTCACGAAATCCAAAACTAAATTTTATATTGTGCTTGGAATTATATCCATTTCTTTTATTTATTTCTCCTTAGTGGTTAAATCAGGATATGACTATTCAAATACCTAGTTTGAGGTCCTACAGCTCTATTACATAAAATTTGAAAAAAATAAATACAACTTGAATACATTTCTCCCGGAAACTATCTATATTCATATTGTACAATTCTATATCTTACCCACATTTCTCATTACAAGAACCTTGGTCTCTAACATATCCTCCATGGCATATCTCACTCCTTCCCTCTGAATTCCTGATCTTTTAGCCCTCCATAGGGTTGGCTATCAACTCTTTTGCTCGGAGAATCGTTCAAGCAAATACCTCCTGCCTGCAATAAATATGAGTACCAACAAACATTGTGACAATTTAGTTTTATCTTTTATAACATAGGAAAATGAAAATTGAGAAACACTCTCATGATAAAGAAAGGTGGCGGAGACTAGAAACTCAGAGGAAAAATGAGAAACACTTTCATGATCAAAGAAAGGTGGCGGAGACAAGAAACTCAAAGAAAACATGCTTATGGTAGACACCCAAATAGACTCAAATGTACGTCTTGCCAATTTTGTTACTTAATACTGATATCCTTGTTGGAAAAGCTTAAAAAGTGTGAAATTTAAATAGAAATTTCATCAGAAATAGAAGAAGGTGCATATTTGTTAAACCAACCTGAATGTGATCAAGAGCATAGAATGTTCACATCTGTTGTGAAAACTCCTGCTTGCAATCCATAGTGTGTGTTATTTTCCTCTTGCACTGCATCTATAAAATCTCTGTAAAGGAACAAATTTGAGCCTAATCAGAATGGTTTCAATTAAATACAGAGCTTCAAACAGAGGCCTAGCTCAGGCTTAGCTGTATTACATGATATTAATCAACCCTTATTCTTGTCCAATTTAGAATCTGGTACTAATCAAAGAAACCAAGCAGCCAGATATGTTATATACTATTCAAGAGTAGCATGAAGACCTAAACTCTTTAATCTATCAGACAATGAAAGTGTTAAATAGTTTTCAACTGAAAAAATATTAACCTCCGTTTAGAATCTTACTCGACTGTAAATTTCTTCCCTTACATACAGCCGTTGCATGTGGATACATGATTGACCACTTTGATAAAATCCTCCTTGTACAAGCCTGTCAACCGTTCCATTTAGATCAGGAACAAGGTCCTCCACTATACAAGGAGAATTGCCTCCCAGTTCCATCACTACCTGAAATCCCACATCAAGTTAAGGATAGCTAGAACATACAAAGCAATAGCCTGATATTTCTTCTCAAAGACCAATCTCACCTTCTTTTTTCCAGCTCTGGCTTTCATGTTCCACCCAGAATTTCCTGATCCTGTGAAACTGAGCAGCTTGAGTCTATCATCTGTTGTTAAAGAATCAGAGCCCTCTCTAGAACAGGGCAATATGGAAAATGCACCTTTAGGCAAGTTCTTACAGGATTCCAGGATTTGTCCCAAGAAGAGGGCAGAAATTGGGGTTCGACTACTGGGTTTCAAAACAAAAGGGCAACCCACAGCTAATGCTGGAGCCACTTTGTGTGCAACAAGATTCAGTGGAAAGTTCCATGGGCTGATCAATAAGAGGGGTCCAATAGGATATTTCTTAACTATTCCCTGCAGCAATTTGCATCTCACTTCATATTTAAAAATAAATTGAATTTTTGTCCAAAAAGGAGGTGCACAAACAACTTAAAGAATCACAGAATCACATCAACACAGAAGAGGAGAGGTACCAAACAATCCTTTCCTTAATAGGAATATTAAATGATGCAGGTCATCCCTCCTGAAAACTTGACTAGATTTGCAATGCTAAAAACATTAAACATAATTTTCATCTGACTGCTTCATACATCTTGTTCATATATGAGCAAGTGAGATTGATATGAAAACACTCAAGAAAGTATAACGTATGCTAATCTATGCAGCTAGGATGCTCTTGAGAATGAAACAATTGGTGATAATATACCATTCCATGGATGAAAAAGTCGGGTAAGACTAGAACATTTAATTAAGATGTTAGCATGCTATACAAATTAGAATCAAATCCAGGATGAAAGCAATTGAGAATGTGACCACTAGCGATGCTTTACAATCCCATTACTACACAATCAAAACCACAATGCTCAATTAACCAAAAGAATAGAAAAATTCTTGTGCATGCTATGCAATCAAGATGAATTTGAGATGGTGTACTCTACTGTGTATGAGAGCTAGTAAGACTAACAAGTAAGAATGCAAAAGAATTGTATTATAAACATCCTCGCGAGCTTGGCTACTAAACATGTCCTTTGTTTTTCTATCCTCTTATTCCAACCTCTCTAGCTCTCGCTCCGTATTCTGGACTGCCTAACTGCCCACTCCCTACTCTCAACCCTACGCCTCCCCCTCCCACTCCTACCCCTTCAACTCTACTTAAGGTTGTTCTGCAATCTTTCTTTCTGATAATGGATCACTTGTGTGATTTGAAACATCAATTCAAATAAACATACACAATTTAATCTAAAAATATACATTCTCTACAAGATTTGTGTGAAAAGTAAAAAGATGATCTGAATAAAATTTTTCCACATTGTAGTTATGAAAGTGGGGGTCTTACCTGCAAGCCTTTGTTACTAGGAGAAATGTCAAGGGGCATGTATTCCCCCAGAATCCTTGTGGACTCCTCTGCTGCCAACTGAAATGTATCAATGGTGCGCTGCACTTCACGTCTGGAGTCCTTGATTGGCTTCCCTGATTCAGTTGTTATGATATATGTGCAATCTCTTCAGCCCGTCTCTCAATTTCACACACAACCTTATGCAGCACTGCCTTGCGCTCATAAGATGGCATTGAAGCCATTGCAGGAGCTGCCTCTTGTGCACCCTGTATTGCTTCTTCTATGTCCTGGACTGTGGCCATTGCCACCTTGGTCACTGTAGACAACAGGTTCTTTAAATATCATTTCCAGAATCAACTATGTTGAAGATATGTGAAAGATGTCCCATTTTAAGAAAAAAAAACCACAAACTAACTCATTGGGTTCAACCTGAAAACTACTTTCATTTTTTATTTATTCATATTTACAATAGATCATGAGTGGGATCTATAATTTTTTTATATAATTTAATTCAAAAAGTTACATTAACATTATAAACTGCAAAATTTTATGTCTTTAAACTCTACCATCTAAATTTTATGTCTAAGCTCTACCTTCTAATCATTTCCTGAAAAACTTTATATTCACTTATAATCATTCCTTCAATCACCCACATTATAAAATTTAACACATCCCCATCAAACTTTTTTCTATACGAAGCAAACTATATTTCTTGAAGAATACCTATAAGGCTAAACTACAAACCTTTTTTCAAGGTGTACTTGTCTGTAACATCTATATATTGAGTGCCATCCTTGGGTTCATTGCACACGAACATTTTGTAACTGTCTGCAAGGCCATTAGTTTCTTCTTGCACTGACCCCATGTTGAGATATTTTAGCTGATCCTTCCAGAATCTTTTGTTAACACTCCTGATTAAACAGTTATTTGATCTGTTCAACAAACCATACATGATTGGCAGAAAATGTAATACCAGTCTATGCTTACAGACTGGGAACAAAAGATGAACTGGCAAGAACTATAATGTGATATGGCCAAGTATGAAGTCAGGTGTCCCTTAGAAGCCATGAAACTTGTGACATATGTCCACGAATCACCATAGATTTCGCTATCTTTATCAATATTATTATACCAAATAGATCTCTATTCGGAGAACTCATTCTGTTCAGAATTAAACTGGTTTTTTTTAAGTTTTAATAAATTTCTCCTTGGCAGATGGAAAATGGATAATATTTAACTAAAAGGGGGTAAAAATTTATTCAATCCAAAAAGAGCAATACAAAGTAAGGGCATTACACATCTCTATCAATCTCTACTAATTGGTCCAACTTTTGTGACAAATCTGGGGGTAATTGACCCCTTTCCACAATATTCCAATCTTGCAAATGATCAGAAGCCCATTTAGCCAAACAATCCACAACCCCATTCCATTCACACAGAATATGACAGAAAGAAACAGAATCCAAGGAAGCACATAGATTTCTAGGCTAATTGCACTACAAAAAATGATTTGATTTATCTACAAACTCTGATAGAATATTGGCGCAATGTTATATAGCTTACAATAACATGTTAAATACATCAGTTTTGAGACATAATTTTACATATTATGAGCAGAGATAAAATTGTTTACTTAGAACCATTTTTCACCACTTTGGTGTACAAGAATTTTGATGGAATAAAAATATTTTATGAATTTTTGGTATATAACTTATTGGATCCAAGGAGTGAACATTGGGTATCACATAAATTTATTTTATATTTAATTTTTTCCAATTTGAGGTTTTATCATTAGTCTTGTCATTGTGAATGTTAGTATACTTATGGTTCTTGAATAGAATTATGTATGAGAAAGCTAGTTTTTTCAATGATAATGCCTTCATTTTTCACTCCAATTCATATCCCTATCCTTTTTATATCTAAATGAAAAAAATAGTTGCATAATTGTCTATTAAAGACAAGGATAATTGAATAAACAGCAAGAATGAGAGTAGAAGAAAAAACACAACACAACAATCAAAAGTAGACACAAGCACACTACAACATAATAGAAGTCATTATTACACCACCTGCACACATCTTTACCAATCATTTAATACTCTTAACACTTCCTAAGAGCAATAATTAGATTTGAAATATTTTTAATCTTTACAAGGACTTATCACAAACAAAGAAGTCTTAACATTCAACCTCAAAAAATCCTCAAAGGTGCAAGAGCTACAACACCACCATTCCCTACGTCATAACACAAGTTAAAGATATATTGGGAGTTCAAATGTTTAGAGGATAAAACCACAACTATATAGGCACCATTGTATTCAAAAGACACCACCATAATCATATGGATGCCCCTATGCTCAAGGGATATAATAGGTCATGGAGATATTTTTTGATATAGAGGTAGAGAGCAAAGAAGACACCAAAAAGATTACTCAAAGTTTTGATATCAACTTAAATTGATCATGCATGGTGTGAAGTAGAACTAGAATAGAATGAATCCTATCTTCATAGACAACTAGGTTCATCCAAACCTTAATCTCTCATTTTCGATTCTATGAGCAACATATTCTCTCTTTAATTTAGAATTTAAAAGAGTACTTTGCAATTATGTTTAGATTCTAGATCAAGTAATGAGTAAAGGGTTATTGTATATTTAATTTTCCTTCAAATTTTGGAAAACCTAATTGTTGAACACATTTTACTCCTATATTTTTCATTCTAAATGTATAATTATATTTATTGGCCTATGTGTTTCCTTTAGATTGATATATGCCAAGAATTCTCCAATGGCATATGTTCCCTCTTAGGCATAGTCCTTGTATGAACCCTTTCACATCATAGAAAATAGCAACATACCTATACCATTAATCTATCACCTTTTCTCAATGATGAGAAATTATTTTCCCATGATGTTCAATATGAGCATATCAAACAACATAACAATCCGATATTTCTAAAAAAATCAACACCTTAAAGATGATGTCAAAAAACTAGATGAGGGATCTAATCCCTTGATGCAGTTGCATTCCATCTATGGGGACTTAATCTAACAATGCAAAAAAAATCTTTAGTCCTAGCCCCTATGTGCATTAGATCTCATTTTCCCCATAACCTATAATCAATCTAAGAAATGTTTAAATGAGTCTCCCATGAACAAATTTACTTAAATGTTGTTCCTTATCATCTCCCATGTTCCTAATATATGTTTGAAGTTGCAAAAAAATAGAAATTTTAAAATTTTGGGAAGGTTTTGATCATTTTCCTTAGCTTTGGTAGAGTTGTGATATTTTAATGGAGTTTTGAACATATTTTGCAATATTATTGAGATTTTTTTGCAAAGTCACATGGTTTCAGTAGAATGCTATCTACACCTTAATGCAATCATAGTAGGAAGATCCAACAATGTAGGGCTCCAAAATGAACAAGCACCTACAAACCTAAAAATCACAATAAAGTAACACAAGATATACCCTAGCAAAACACTCAAAGAAGGAAAATCCTAGCCTTCAAAAGATCCATCTTACTTCATTCAATTCTTAAATAATTATAATTTTCCATAATGACATATATCTTGGGCCCCAACCCTATGATAGTTATTTAACATAATTACCTCTAATCTTTTTTCTTCACAACCATGCTTAGACCTCTCATCTAGATAAAATTTATCTTGACTCCCTCTTGATCATTTTCAATAACTTGTAAGTCAATATTTACTCATTCTCCAACTTACTTATTGATCTATTATTTTCAAATTGGTGCAAAGATGAATAATCTATGAAACGTCTAGTTGGATAGTAAGAGCTAGTTTCTTAAGCTAAACGAAAACAATAAATTAATTTTTGTAGTGCCCAATGTTCACTGGAGTATGTCTAATAATTCTTCCAAGTCATCTTCCTT
This sequence comes from Sequoia sempervirens, assembly GCA_007258455.2. Classification (NCBI taxonomy): domain Eukaryota; kingdom Viridiplantae; phylum Streptophyta; class Pinopsida; order Cupressales; family Cupressaceae; genus Sequoia; species Sequoia sempervirens. Next base: position 10,407 of record VDFB02190525.1, read on the forward strand.
GATTACTGTAAACTCCACATTCTCTCATGCTCTACAATTTTGACAATATACTAGTATGATAAAACTTCATAAATCAAATAATTTTCTAAGTTCATCTAATTATCCTCTATCATGAACATGATCTCAAAATAATAATTATAAATGCTCTATCAAAATCACATGGATAAATTATGTAATGCTATAAAATACAATGGACTCTTCTACAATTCACCATTGAATCAAATCTATAAACAAACTAGATAATCAAGAGCTATTTGTTCGAGAAAAATAAGATGAATGTGATATCTAAAGTACTTGCACAAATTAATTATCACAAAAAATACTAAAATACTATCATAAAAATGTATGGGAATATATAATTCATTCCATTTATATGTTGAACAAGGAGGGAGAAGGAAGGTGGGAGTGAAACAATGACTAACTTTACAAGAAGTATGAAACATGTAGAAAACTTGAGACAAGTGTGAGAGCATGTGTCATGTGTCTATGAGGTGAGACACAAAATCATTAAGAGAATTTAAGCTAGTGTGAGTAGGTCTACTAGGCACTAAGTAAATAGAAACTAGTTAGGTAATAGCTATTTTTGGTGATGTTAAAGGTTTAGTAAATATTGTTAGGTTAGGTGGCATTTACCTTGCAAACCTATGTTATTTTTATGTTTCCATTTTTCATGGAAAGTGTCATAGGGGACATGAGATAAATTTGTTTAGTATTGGTATATTGCAACTATATTTTCATGGGGAAATTTAATGTTGGTGGAGGTTATACATCACTAGAGGAAAAATTCACCATCCTAAGCATCTACATTGGAAATGTGAAAGTTCTTGAGTGGGGTGCCCAAGTTTGGAGGGAAACAGGTGTCCATTAGTGTTCCATCTATAAGTTGAATAGTCACTAGAGCATCCTAAATGACAAAAGATGAAGAGGCTATGGGTTAGGCACCCATGTTGGAGCATTGTGCATGTTAATTAACTTATTATCATGAATCTTGGTCTTCCAAGGAAATGGCATGGTTTTTCAAGTGGTTTTGGCACCTCTTGTTTTGGAACTTACCATTGTGGTGTTGCCTCCCACAAGTTCTATATATTGGAGTCTTGAAATGGTAGTTTTATCCTAGATTATTTGCAAGTGTATGGAAGCATCCAAGTTGTAGGAGATCAGCCAAGAAGTGTATACTGGTGTATTTATATTGTGAAGATAAATAATATACTTTCCCTCTTTCTCATGTAGATTTTTCCTTGAAAGGGTTTTTCCATGTAAATCTGGTGTCATATTTGTTTGTTGATTTTTCTATTATGATGAATGTGAAATCACATGCATGATTTGATAATCTTATTTTTAGATTGAATACACATGTACATAAATTAATATTATAGTTTAGGTTCACCTTGTTTTGAACATTTGGTATTAGAGCTCATGATTTTTCTTAGAAGGGGAGGCATTTCTCTTAAGTTTTGGAGGTTTTTTGGATGTAGTAATATTTTTTTGTGGTATATTATAGATTTGTGAAGAATATTATGTTGTAGCTTGATAAGATTGACTTTCATTGATGTCAAAGTATGTTTATAATTGTATATGCTCTAGAGATTGCTAGTGTGCAAAAATATCTAATGGTGCAAGTCAACATTACAACAACAAGAGTGTGATGTCAAAGTATGTTTATAATATTGAAGTCAATATTGATGTCAAAGATGTGTAAGTGCATGAGCAGAGTGTGAGAAGAGTGTGATGTCAAAGTATGTTTATAATATTGAAGATCACTTAAATATTTCTAATCTAATTAAAATTAGAAGATGAAGATAAATGCACCTTGTTTCTTTTCTTTTTTCCTAAATCTTGAGAAAATCTATTTATTTTTATAAGTAGTGGTAATGTAGAACCTAATATGGACTCCATAATCTCCATACTTGATGCGGGGGCATTGTACTTCAAAGAATTTTATTATTATTTTCCTCCACCACCACCATATGTTGAACCATTAAATTTGAAAATGTAAATTTTGTTTATTTTGGAGAATCTAAAACCTACCCATATGCTAATTTATGAACAACAACAAGAAAAAATGAAGAGGAGAAGGTTTGAAGAGGAATTTTAAATGCACAAATAGGTAGTTGGGCATTTATAGTGAATTTTGAATGTTGAATTAATTTTAGGCAATATTTTGGGGAAGGAAACTTCTAAATTCTAGGGGATTTTGAGAAGAAGAATAGAACAAAAGAAGAAGGAATAGAAGCAAGTAGTAGAGAGAAGGATAGCTAAGGAAAAAAGAACAAAAAAATATAGAAAAAGGAAGAGGAAAGCATAGAGAAGCATGTGCTTGGAAAAAATGACGAAATAGGACAAACAAGAGATCTCAAACTTGTCCTAGTAACTATAAAGGTGTACAAAATGATTGTAAATGATTATATTCTCTGAGTTAGTGAAACAAAATATTAATTTCAAAAGTTGTTGTCTTCTAAAAGTGTTTTTTGTGTTTGATTGTGAATGTTAAGCTTTATAAGTTGTTTTGAAAGTTTATTTTCCATGTAAAAAATTGGTTGTACTTGTAATTGGTATTCATGTGGTGAAGGACCCATAGCATATAATTTTTTTGTTCCTATGATATCTACCTGCACATTTGCAACATTATATTTGGGCTTGTAGCAATATTCTATTTACTTGCAACTTACAATTTTTTGTTCATGTAGCTTATTTTATGCTTCCTTAGCACTTGATTTGATCTGCACCTAGTATTTAGACCTCAACATATGTTGTGTGAGTTTCTTATATTAACACAACCCCCATTCTCCACCTACCAACTCCTGTTTAGTTGGGTTTTTAGGTACCTATGAGGAGGTAAGTGCCATTAGTGTGGTATCAAATCTCAACTATAGCTTTGGGAAGGAAGATAGTGACTTTGGATTGGGGTTGAAGAAAGCCCTATGAGTGTGATTGTGGGTGTGTCCCTAAATCAAGGAATATTGTAGATAGAATTAGAGTAAGAAGAAAAAGGTAAGAAAGGAGATTTAGCGTAGAAGGATGCCAACAAGGAGTGTTGTGGAAACAAAAATGTAAGACCCACGAACTTAAATAATATTATAGAAAAATTTAGTTACAATGAAATAATAGGAAACATTAAATAAAATAGCATAATAACAAACAAGACACATATTTATGTGGTAAAACCTTGACAATATTGAAAGGAAACATCTACGGGGAAAGGTATAGTATTCTTATTACTAAGAGAAACCGATTACAATATTCACATAATTACTACTATTCAATTATAATTACATTCATTATATTTTCCTTCGAGGCAACAAGATATATATAATATCTTTAAGGTAAGAACCAAGTGCTATCTAATCTTAGAAAAAACTAGATTTGTTTTATTGAGCTTTAATTTTTTTTCTTATTTTTATTTTATTGATTTTTATTTTTTCAAAGATAAGATTTTTTGTATTTCCTTTATTGTTGTCATTATCCAACAATATCCACCTTAACAAAAATTTACCTGATAGTTTCCCATGCCCATTCATCATCTTTTTTGCAAGCCAAGAAAAACCAAACTCCACTTTAACTTCTCTAACTGTACTGATTTTGTAAACATGTCTACACAATTTTCTAGTGCATGAACTTTTTCAAGAGCTACTCCACCTCCATGACTAACCTATCTTACAAAATGGAATTTAATTGTAATATGCTTAGTCCTAGTGTGATAAGTTGGATTTTTAGTCAAATGTCTAATACTTTAACTATCACAAAATATAGTCACTTTGTCACACACTTTTCCAAACACACCCAAATGACCCTTCAACCAAATTGCCTCTTTGCACATGAGATATGCATAAAATTTTCCTCAATAGTGGATAAACCAACTATTTCTTTGAGCTTTGGCATCTAATAAATAGGTCCTCTTACAAGAGTAAAGACATAGTTCCCAATGATGTAGACCTCATTTTGTCCAAATCACCTGCAAAATTTGAATCAACATAACCATTAAAAAAACCACTACAACCCAAAGGTAATACAATAATCACTTGTTCCTCTAAGATATCGAAGCACTCATTTCACTAATTTTTAATGCTCTTTACCTAGATGTTCCATGTATCTACTAATAACACCAACTACATATGAAATATCTAGTTGTGTACATACCATCACATACATTAAACTTCATACTGCATTAGCATACACTACAAAACATTATTGATCATTTTCTTCTTTATTACTAAGACATAAAATTGAAGAATTATTAAAATGAGAAGCTAAAGGGATATTTATTGGTTTCAAATTCTTCATATTGAATCTTGTGAGGATCATCTTTGTATACTTTTGTTGTGATAACCAAAGCTTACCATGTTCCTGTAAGGAAGCTAAGGTGGCAGAAAAACTTCCTACACTAATCTTGAGAGGAGGATAATTGTAGAAACCCTAGTTTCCCCTGTTTCTCAAATCTAACTGTTTTGTTTGTTTTTGGTGTATTTTGATTTTTTTGATGTTTTTGCATGAAATAAGATATTGCGATTTTTGAAAAGAAATACTGAATAAATTCAAATTAGATAACACAACTCCGGAAATGATAGAAATTATTGAATCTCTAGTTGCCAGTCTATTTAATAAACTTCTAAGATGATTACAATAAAGATCCAGTTACATGCAATCAAAAAGGCAACACTTTATTTGATAAAAACCTGATTTTTCTTGCAGCAATAAATGAACTTCTGGTAATGGTACGGCTGAGATGATGGATAACTTTCCCTTGCGCCAGAAGGAAGAATCCCCTGCAGTGAATATATGCGCCCCTGGTATTGAAGCCTGACTGCCAAAGATGGAGGCGTTTTGCTCTGTAAATAAAGGTACGGCCTTCCTTGAATCGTACGGCCAGGTACAGCAGAAGTACGGCCTGGTAACAGCAGCAATGAATAAATAAAATGTACGGCTCTTACTGGAATCTCCAGATCCAAAAGAAATAGGCGCCTCAACTGTATAATCCCTGCTGCATGAATAGCTAATCAAAACCCTGAATATTTTATTGTCTATGATGCTCTGTAATTTCTTCTGAATGAAGAAATCTCTTTCCTGGCAATAAATCAGATGATATCTCACACCCTCTGAATTGCTTTCACTGGAGATGGCTCATTCCCCAATGCTCTGAGACTGAAACCCTTGGCTTTCGTGCTCTGGTCAAGACTTGATCGATTTTCAATTCACAATAACATAATGGCTCGAATTTCCAAGCAAAGCTTATATCTCCTTTGAAAAGTGCGAATTCCTTAAAAATAGGGATCATTAAAAATATTCGACTTTTATTATTTAATTTCTCAATAGTCTCTGATCAAATTTTAATAATAAAATATAATCGTCAAATGGCCCCTTCCATGATGGGCGACCCCCTCAGCTAAAATCACTTAAGTCATAATATTAAAATATTACAACTTTATATTATAACTCCAATTAATTAATATTTAATTAATTCAATTAAATATTAATATCTCTCTCAATATTCACCCGATGCACGAGCCGTCTGAAGCTGACGAATAAGGAAGTGATTTGCACGATCAATCCATACTTGCTAAAAATAGCAGGGGTCCCACGCTGAGTGCCAAATACTGCTAAAATAGCAACTCAGGCTAGAAGTGTCCGAATGAGCCCGAACGAAAGCCAACTGATCAAATACTGACAACTGAAGCTGAGCCAAGCTCCATCAAGACCCTCTATCCATCCTATCAGCCTACGAGGGTTGCATAATAGGCTAATCCTTGCTCTGAGAGATGTCAACTAGAAGGGGACATGACAATAATGTAACACTTTACATATCTTTTCAATAGTTACATAAACTTAAACATAAATATCTTGCATACCACAACACAATGATTTACGTTGGGAAAATCCTTTCGAGAGAGAAAACCCCACACTCCAAAATTTACCCAATATTATTTAGAAATCACAAAGATTACAATATACTTGTAGAGAAAGCTTCTCATAGGAGCATTACCAACCAGATATCTAGATGCAACACGACCACTATCAAACTCTTAGAATACATCACAAACCCCCCCCAAACTCTGTCATGCCTACGTATCAATAGTAAACCTTATGTAATTGCAAGTTTTAGACATATTTTCGCAATTCAGCTCCTTATATCTATGAATTTCCATGCCCAATTATCATTTTCTTTGCTCCTAGACCCTTCATATCAAAATTACTAGCTATCTAAGCCTTTAACCTATTGATCTCAACTATATTTTTGCTTGCTACAAGCATATCTTCAGTATATAATACCGAGATAATGAATAAAACATTTTTCAAATCTTTCAAGTAAACACAATGGACATACTCACTTCTCGTAAAATTTGGTCTCATCATGAATGAATCAAAATTCTTGCATTGGATTACTTGGGTGGGTGCAGAAAGATGGGGGGCCAAAAAGTGGCCAACCATCTTTAAATTTTTTAAGAAGTCATAACCTGAGTGCATTATAATGCGCTCACATTATAACGAGCTCATAGTATGGCTTGGTGTTGCTGAGCCTAAGGCTCGGTAACACTAAGGCCATAACGCACTCGCCTTATAACACAAGCGTGTTATAGCCTATTATAACAAAAAAAATCAATTTTACATCATTCTTGTTTTTGCATTTTCCTACTAACCCGTGGCCTTCAAACACTCAAGAGTGCACTCGCGTTATTGCAGAGCAATTTATTCACTAAATCATTTCCAAATCTTTGCCAAAATTCCACCACAACGTCAAGGAGGTCAAAGAAATAAGTTTTTATTGTGTTTTTATGCGAATTTGTTTCTAAATAGGTAGATTTAATATTTTTTTAGATGTAAATTTATTTAATTTACAAGAAATGATAATCAAACTCCTTCTCCTAAAAATCCTCCTTCACATCAACCTGAAATACCTACTGAAGAACAACCCCAACAAAAACCTCCAACAATTCCTCAATATGCTCCAGAAACTCAAAAAAATATAATGGTGAAAATTGAAAACAACAAAAAACAAATTGAGGATATAATTGCAAGGTTGAAAGATCCTGTAAGCTCAACCTCGCATAGAGCTACACTTGCTCAATCAATTGAATCAATGTTATCAAATGTAGATTCAATTAGAAAGCAAATAACTAGTTGGTCGGATAAGAGGAGAGTATAGACAATTTTATGCTAATAAATTATCCTATAAACAAGTGAAAGATGAGAAAATTACAAAATTTTACTTGTATTCCCTATTCACAAACCCTAAAACAAATCAACCTTTACACCCTTCAAGCAAGTGGTTCCCTATCCATTGGTGCAACTACCAAGGGATAAAGAACCATTTTTGGTAGAGGTGGTGAATGGTTTTTGACCATCCTTCATGTAACAACAATGAGGTGCCCCAATATTTTTTTGAGGAAACTCTACTATGAGTTTATCCTCAATAAAATCCCCAAAAAATTTGATACATGCTTGACTTCCAGGGTAAGGGTGGAGTCTCAGTATAGGATAGATCAAGGGCACAACGATATGAGCATGTGGCTATCCCTTCCATTGTGAAGGAGAGCACTAGTTAAGGTGGAGGCACTGCAGTCAATTAGTTCCCTAACCCAAAGCATCATATAACATGTCAATCCTGTAGCACAAGGTGATCAAGGCGAGTCTTCAAGTAGTAGAGTTCAACCTCATATTTGTCAGGCTTGCAGAACACCCTATGGTTATGACCCCACACATAGTTAGGATGCATGTGCATAGGGTACATCTACAACTAATCAGATGGTGTTGACAGATGCCCTCCTTAATGAACCATTTTTCCTCGACAGTCAGGTAAATGTTAGCAAGTTCATTGAATTTAATTTTTTAAATGTAAAATTAACTAAATTATTTTAATGATTATAATGAAATTTCAAGGTCATAGCGTTCATTCATTTTTCAACAGTCCTTCATATGTCCTTATTACACAATGACATGTACTGCTAACATGTATGTAACTAGTAAATAATTATAAATATTACATGTGAATAGGATTGTTATATGAATGGTATTCATATATCAAATTTTGGATGTTGAATAGGTTAATCTTGGAGATTTGACAGCAACACCTCCCAGTGGAGGTGGACATAAAAAATTGTTTGTTTTGATGAATGGGGGTTTGCCTTGGTCAAACCCCATTTTTGTAATTAAACCTTAAAATTAAATGAAACATGAATGCAAGGAATGATGAATGAACACTTTCTTGTTGCAACTCACCAAACCCTTGAATGAAAACCCTTAGAGGACTAAAATCTAACACATATCTCCAAGGTCTTGATCTTGATGCTTGAATCTTGACTTGAATGCTTGAAACCCACATCACAATGTTAGCTCCAAAAACATGCATAAATGAAGATAACCTTGACATGACACTCGAGATCTTGAATACTACAACAAATGACTAAGAAATCTACTCTTGAACACCTTTGACAATAATATTTTCTATAATTTTGCTCCTTCAAAAGTATTAGGATTTGAATTGATAAAAAGATCGTGTATTTATAGGTAATTTTCTCATTTCCTAAAAATTAAACATGAAAGGCTAACAATTGCAAATTGAATTTGAATCATAAAGCCACCAAAAAAATATTAAAAATTGGGGTCCTAAACTTAAGGAGGACCCATTTTCCCTTGGGCGAATGTGTCCTAGGACCTAAATACAAGACACTTAAATTCCAAGGCAATTTAATTAATGTTTGCAATTGTTTAATACAAGTTTCCCTTTCAAAAAACAAAAGGCTTTTAAATGCATAATTGGGCCAATTAGAGGCTTAATTAAGTCCAATTAATTAAGGAACCCAAACATAGTGTGAACATGTAAAGGAGAAATTTTCTAACACTACAATTGGTAAATGGAGCATTAATAAGTGACATGAACTCAAATGAGTCATATATATTTATAACCATTCATATTTAAACAAATTATAACGTTACTTGAAAAATCACAAGCTCATAAATGGTTTGTTCAAACTCACTATCATTTGATTATTTACATAAAATTTATAAGCATTATTAATAGATATCACTTAGAATTATTTTCAAATAATATCAAACCTTATCTTAATAGATATTCTTAAAATTACTATTTTGATGCATCATACCTAGTAGTGTTTATACAAGATATGATGACATCTCCATGGGTGGTGGCTAGGAGTGTTGTAGGGACAAGGTAAGAACAAGATGTTTCATCAAAATCATATAAAAATATTATGATACCATTCCCTTTAAGAGGGAAAATTGGTTAGGATAAATTTAGTTATTTGGTAGCAAAGGACAATTGTTTTATTAATTTTTATAGCATATAGGGAATTGACCATACAAGACTTGATCAAATTATAATACGAAATGAAGGCTTCTCAGATGGACTTTTAATTAAAGGCACCAATTTTCTATAGTTCATAATATTGGATATAAATAATTTTAAATTTAAATTCTATCATAGTAGATGAACATCATGAGATACTACTTTTACCTTGAATCATCATAAGTAAACCACCAAAAAATTATTACTAGCCTTCAATCCATATATTAAAGCATACATAATGGTGTAGTCAAGGTTGGGAACGCAATGAAGCATAATTAGTCCTTGTATCCTACATAATCACACACATGTATCCATGCACAATAGAAGCAATAAAATGTTTAAGTAAAAGATTCTATTAATTTCTCAAAACCAATATAACATGCTTATTATAAATCCCTTATGTTATATAAGCTAACTTCACTTATTATAGCCTACCACTCATTCTATCTCTATAAATATTTACACAACCCTTCCCTCATTATATTTACTTTTCAAATCAATAGGGGTTTTACATTCTCTCATAACTTTAGTAAATAACATTTTTTTATTTTCTCTACTTCACTATCTCTCACTAAACCCATCAACAAAGAGTTTTCACCAAAATGTGATAATCTAACCTCTCCTATAATAAAATAATATATATATGATTATATTGTTACATAACAAATATTTCCAACTCCTATAACCCCATTAAAATTTTTAATTATTGTTGGCCAAGAAAGGAATGGTCATGACATGGAGTAACAACTCTTAGCTTAAAAGGAAATTCAATTGATTTAAGAAGAGTGTCACTTAGATAAAATTGTCATCAATAACTTGATGCAAAACATCCTAGGAAGAGAATCAACCTAGAACAAATATAAAATGATAACATTGTGCTTCCATCCATTATCAGTAGTAGTAAGAAAATAACCATGGCTAAGAAAATACCTAGAGCAAGGTGGAATATAATCCAAGAACTCAATACAGAATAATGGAATGTTAAGCCAATAAATAGTAAAATATTATCATGTTCTCAAAGGATTATTGAAAATCACGTGATATATTAGAAACATCTAATGGTTGGGATAATGATCTTATGAAATCAACCAAAAACATTTTTCTCAAGGGAAAAGATGAGTAATCAAGAATGGATTTAGAGAGCTAGCTACCTAAGATAGAAGCAATAAATAAAGAATGGCCCTTTTATTATTATTTGGAAAATGTCAAGACTATAAATAATAATAAGAATAATATTTTTAAATTAACTATATTGTTGAATGCAATAACAGTCATCTTAAACAATCTAAATTAGTGATAGAAAAGAAAACAAACCTTTAGTTTAGGAGTTACCTTCTCAACACCAAATGTAACTTCAACACTCAATCTCTACATCGGCACCTTTAAGTTCCAATTGTAGACTTGAAACACTAAATTCAAACTAAAGCATTCCATATGGGAACATATACACAATGCTCTTATTTGAGAATTGGGAGGTGCTTCCTAAAGTAACAAAGCTTGCTCATACATTGTTTGAGCTTAATGAGAAGAATGACAATATGTTAGAAAATATAGATAAGTGAAAAGAAGACCATAACCATAGATTAGTCAATCCAAAGAACAAATGAATTAGCACAAAAAAGAGCCTTAACAAGGTCAGTCAAGTTAGTAGGTGTTCTATCCAAAACAATGGCACTGAATTGAAGATTCTAACTAATAAACTAAAGGATATGACTAAAGGTCATGATGTCTACTATTTAAGTGAAAAAAGTAAGACTATTGGTAAGATGACTAAGGAGGGACCTAGTATGTAAGGACCAATAAGTAGCAAAATGAAGTCTTTCATAGAAGAAAAATAAAAATATCCAAGATTTCATCATTTACTTCACAAGAGCTTTTACCAATAAGAGTTGGAGGTTGTCAAAACCTTGAAGTAGTTATAGATGGGCCTAGTGTGATTCCCTATTTTTCTTTTTTGTGTTGGTTCATAGTTTGGGTGTTTATTGCTTTTGGTGTTTAGGTTCACTAGTAACAAACATTTTGCTACTATTTTGTTGTGTTCTTACCTATCTTATGCCTATGTAAAGGGTTCTAAGGCCTCTTCAAAACATTTTTTTTTCAATAAATAATATACATCATGATGCATCACACACAAAAAAGCAAGTGAATGCATAACACATCTAGCCAATACTTATTCACTCTCAATTGCTAAATTCCACTAGTGAATAGCTCTCTCAAGGTTCCAAGCACTAGTTGACTATCTTGAAAGAATCTTAACTTACTATAGTTTGATGCTTAATCATCTTACAATACTTGAAAATACTTACATCTTACAACACTCACAATTTCATTCTTTCTTTATCTTTCATTAATATAATATACAATTGTGATGCTTTAGTTCAAAATATATTTGTACAGTAATAGATTTGAAGATTCATTTACATAAAAGATGCTTAAGAATTCACAAAAGATGTCCCAGAATTCATCTACATAGTATTTAAGTTCACCAAGTTTTGAGGTTTATTTACAAAATCTATCAATAAAGTTTAAGAAACAACCTTGTACTTTAATGCACAAATTTTTATCTTTCAACTCTAAAATATGTAAAACAAAAAGACTCCAAAATATGTAATAACAGAAAGAATAAAGGAAAAAAGTAAGCTGAGTGCAACCATTCAATGCATATTTGTTCTTCCCAGACATGATCCAAACTTGTACTTAACTTTAAATCTGAATCTTATTAAGAAGATAACCGGACATGAAAAAGAAACTAAGTGGATCGTCAACCATTATTGAATCGTTCCACCATTTATTTAGTTATAATAAGTCTAACGATCCATAGATAGCAATAACAGCCATTCTGCAAAGTCAATTTTGCTCATTCTCACGGGAATGAGAAGGGGGGGCGGAGGAACAACTGTGTTTACAGCATCCTCTATAGTAATGGTGTCTGCAGCAATAGCAATCCGGATCATCCAATTCCCCAGCCACTGCTCCACCTGCAACAAACCAATACCCAACTTATTACAGAAAAAGCCTCAAATGCTTGCTTAAACATAATACAAAACTACCTTCAATCTCTCTTGCTTCGAGTGTATTGCAGAGAGACGCAGAAAATATCAACAGAAGATAAAAGCAAACAAGATTAGAAGAAGTCATCTTGATGCCCATTCTCAATGCAAAGAAAGTGAGCAGGAAACATCGTTTTATAGACTTGATTTCGGATAACATCAACTGAACGTCGAAGTATGCACTGTTACAGCTGGTGTCCATGCACCCATTGTAGGACCTATTTTTAGAGCAGGGGATGAATTAGAATCTTCAAGTCCTAGAGATGTTTTTCGGGTCGAGCTCAATGTTTTTCCTACTAACTTCATGTTATTCATCTTCTTTCTAGATTTATTCATATAGTTGTAAATTTAGCTTGCTTTTCTTATTGTTTAAAAAATAATCTTGAGACCACCAACTTACTTTCTAAAATTTTAGAGCTTAAAGTTTTAAACTTGAAGAAAATAGAAGAAAGAAAATGAAGAGGATAGACACAACAAATCTTACTTGCTCTTACTTATCAAAATCATTTTTTTACAAAATAAATTAAGAGATCTTGAACTCTTTACATTTCACGCAATTCTTTTGACAAAGATTCAGTGTTGTATATTTCTCCTGCTCATTAATATTGTTGCTTACATCTATTTGTATTAATTAAAAGCTACACAAAAATATATAGATGAATGTACTTTCAAATAATTAAATGCATAAAGATGAACATGACAATATGAAATATTGGTGGTTGGGATTGCATATTCCAACACTCCTCCTTAATCATAATTGCTATCATCTAGAATGCCGAAATAGTTTCTTATATACTTAAAGCTTTCTTTTTCTAAGATTTGGTAAAGATGTATACATACTAATATTTATATTTGTATAATCTCAAATAAATCACTTTTTCATTGACTAGTTCTCTAATGAAATTCTATCTAGTGTCTATATGCTTGCTCCTCTTGTAAAAATATGATTTTTGGATAATGTTATTGATGAGTTGTCACATAAAATCGTTGATGCTTATTTCTATTTTTGCATCAAATCTACTAGCATTCTTCTCATCTAAAATACTTGCCACACTACTCTTATTGCTACTATGTACTTTACTTCTACCCATAAGAGAGTGACAATAAATTATTTCTTGGATGCCTATGATACTATACCTATTCCAAAATAAAAAATCTATATCCATACACTCTTTTCCTATTATCATATTTTGTACAATCATTGTCCATATATGCTATGAGTTGGATACCATCTAACCTTGAATACAAAATTTCATAATTTCTAGTTCTACTTATATATCTAAAAATACTTAAATTCCTTGTTTTGAACAAGTTTCTTTTGGAAACTCTATGAACCTTGAAATAAGACTCAAACTATATGTATTATATATATCCTTGAGGTTGCCAGATACATCAAACTACCAAAAAGTCTTTTCACAATGAAAGATCATTCCTAGATTCTTTGTCATCCTAACTTAACTTTAAATCTACAATAGCTAGTGTCGGTGTTGCATTATGGTTTACCATATTAAACCTTTTTCAAAATATCCAAGTGGTATATTAGACTTGAGAAATGAATATATCATTTTTAGATTGATTCACCTCAAATTCAAGAAAATGCACCATAAGAACCAAATTGATCATCTCAAATTCTTACTTCATAGCCCCGTTGAACAAATTAAATTATAAATCATGATGCAAAAATATTGAATCTAGATAATTCTAAGAAGGTTTCATGATGAATACCTCTACTTGGACTAACAATACGAGATCACCAAAGGCACTATCCAAGCAATAACAAGACTATGGGTGAAGGCAGATGTTCTACCAATGAAGGCCATCAAAAATGTGGAAGTTACATGGCTCATCGAGGCAACATATGATGGTTGGAGATTAGACATCACTATTTAATCACTAATCATGTGGTAAAGTATGCCACCATGGGAATTGCTTGCAAGGTTTACTACACCAACTAGGAGGATTCAAATATCACCACCACAAAATTCACACGACATACCAAATGGTCACAAAAGGAAAGGATATAGACCTATGTGAGGTTTTGTGACAAGAACTCATTGATAACATTCAACACACCAAGCGGAATCACTATTAATTCAAGTATGGGACTATGTTGATATGCCTAAACTTTTACTTCATGCAACAATTACCAGGATTTGTGGGGAAGTTTTAGGACTCAACCAAGCCCATTGTGGCCTAGATCAAAGATCATGTTAAACACTTTCAAGATGCCACTCCACATACTAAAACTATATAGGATACTTTCAATCCTTGCAATGAAAGCTCCAGGTTGGGGAATGTATATCCTATGAGGTGGTTCACCAATACATTAAGGACATAGTCTTCCTAGTGGATAAATATTATACACCTTTATGGAAGCTATTAAGCTGAGAACATCATGCATACCTCAGCTACCATATGAGGTAACAAATATAGAGATCAACTCATATGCCTCCACACTCCTTAGCCTCTCCAAAGATCTGCAAGTTGAGAATTTCACTACTTAGTGTGAATATATGGACAACCTAGCAAAGAAGAAAGTTGAGGAGCACTTCAAAAAGAATAAAATAAAGTTGCATGATAAATAGGGTTTATCGAAACAAGAGCTAGAGGAGCAAAGCACGTCCACTCCCTTCAGGTTTGGAAGACTCCAAATTGGAACTCTGCCTATAGAATCTACCTAAGCATGAAGTAGGAGGCCAAGGAAGAGAAGGATCACAACTACTCCCAAAAAGAACCATTGGAGGAAGAAGCTACAAAGGCTCTCCTACAAATGAGTGTAGAGAGAAATCCAATGAAGAGGAAGGAGAATGTAAGGAAATTAGAGTAGCGAAAATAATTTCCTATGCCAATCTTGAGAAGAGATATTATGCAAAATTTAAAATTGATCTAACAGTTGCAAAAAATCTAGAAACACATTCAACAGAAAATAAACAGTGAACACAAGATATACATGGGGAAAACCCTTTTGGGTGAAAAACCCCACACTCCAAATCCTACTCAATGTATTTCAAATCCAACAACAAGATTACATACACTTGCAGAGCAATTCTTTTACAAGCATATCACCAGTAAACAACTCTAGAAGATTTCTAGGAAAAATTCGATAGCATAATAGTTCTTACAAACTCAACTCTCACCTCTCAAAAATGACTATCTAAAAGTACCAATATATACTATTACATTGCATATGAGAACCTTCTAGAGACAAAGCATTTATTTTTAGAAACATCTAATAAAATCTCATAGCAAACTTATCTTTATCTCCATATAAAAGATACTTCTCAAAATAGCTGCTTTTCACCTATCACAAAACTTTTTTTCTTGGCTTGCTTTATTTTTATTTACATGCAAGGTTGAGACACATTTTTTTTTTTTTTAAATGTTTTATTTCTAACATTCTCCCACTTTTCGAACACCTTGCATGAACCAATAGAAAATTGGTAGTTAATTGCTAGGGGCCGAAAGGCCCATTAATTCGGAACACCATCTAAATTTTGTTGTGCTCACGGGCTTATTTAATGCATTTGCAACATTCGCCACTATCTCTACCTTTTCTAGCTTCACCCTCCCATCCTAGACCATATCTCTCATAAAGTGATATTGAACATCAATTTGTTTGGTCCTAGCATGAAAAATTGGGTTCCTCACAAGGTAGATTGCACTCTGACTGTCGCAATAAAGGGTATGTGCAAGATCATCACATGGAAAAAATAGGCCCTTAAGTGGTGAGAAATTCAGAAAAATCAGAGTTAGGCAACTTGACATAAAAATTTGAATAAGTTATCTATATTATTTCAAAAATATGTAATAATAGAATCTGTAGCAAATTGAATGTAGTTTCTAAATTACTAGGTTTATTTTTTATTTTTTAAATCTATTTGGTGAAAATTTTAAATTTCAATGCAGTAGTACTTAAATTTCAGGGAAACAATAAGTAGGTGTTTGTCTGACCACCCTAACCACAATAAAATGATAATATTTTTTATAAGATTTTAGATATAAGTAGAGGACTCATGTCTTGATGTGGTGCATATTTTTTTGTAACTTTTTTCCAAGTAAATAATTAATTATGATTTTTTTATTACAACTTTCAAAAAATATAAAAACTCGTATGTCTGACCATCTTAACTTGGTCAAAACTTCATAAAATTCAAAAAAAAAAAATCCTATAGTATGTGAAGCGTAGAATGTTACACATGTTTTAGATTCAAAAAAAGTGACACTGTTTGAAAGCTATGAATTTTTTTCAATCAGCCTATCAATCAGGACTTTAGTCGTAATTCAAATAGAAAATGAATAATAATTATTTATTAAATTCAAAGTAAAGCATAATTTATATTGGTGGAAAGTTGAGAATCTCCTTTAAAAACCCATTTTGTTTCATCAGTTTTGGGTAAAAAAATTCAACAGCCATATACCCTACACATACCCATCATATCGCCAATTTTTGGCCCATCATGATCTTGCACATACCCTAAAGTGTAACTGCGCCTTGTTTCAATCCAATATCTGAACACAAACACTTCAACCAAATGGCTTCTTTATAGGCATGAGTAGCTGCCATGTACTCTACTTCAGTAGTGGACAAAGCAACCACAGCCTATTGCTTTCTCATCCAACTGATTGCACCACTATTGATAGTAAACACATATGCACTGGTAAACCTTCTGTTATCAACATCACCAGCCCAATCTAAATCCACAAAACTATGAATACTTAGAGAATTTTGATCTCATGTACCATGAAAACATATAGAGTACTCTATTGTACCCCATAAATATTTGAAGACCCTCTTAACTATATTTCAATGTGCTCTTCCAGGATTAGACATAAAATGAGAAAGAACTCCCATTGCTTGGGCAATGTCTGGTCTTGTATAGACCATAACATACATTAAGCTTCCAACTGCACTTTGGTAAGGCACTCTTCTCATGTCTTCCATTTCTGATGGGGATGTAGGACATTGTGAAATAGAGAGCTTTGTTCCCAATATAATAGGAACACAAAGTGGTTTACAATCTTGCATGTTGAACCTTTGCAAAACAAAACAAACATACTTACTCTGGATAAGCCATAGCTTTATGTTCTCACGATATCTTCTAATCTCCATCCCAACTATGTGTTTTTCTGACCAAGATCTTTCATTTCAAATTTCACAAAGAGCTGGTATTTCAATTTTGCAATCAAACCTTTGCCTTTCCCAACAAACAACATGGCATCAACATATAAAGAAATTTAAGGAAATAATCACCATTAGATTTAAAATATACACAATGATCAGATTTAGACCGCACAAATCCCAAACTCAACACATATGTATCGAACATCTGGTACCACATCCTAGGACTTTGTTTAAGGCCATACTGAGATTTCTTTAACTTACAAACCAAATTGCTTTTAAAAATACCTTTTACCACATAGTGCTCTAGCTATGTCATATAAATTTCTTCCTCCAAATCACCATGAAGGAACGCAGTTTTCATGCATTTGTTCCACCTCTAGATCATAAGCTACTACAATAGATAATAAAAAATGAATGGATGTCATTTTAGCAACAGGAGAAATGATCTCACTGTAATCAATATCCTCAACCTGAGAGTATCCCTTTGCAACCAACCATTCCTTATAATTTTCAACATTTCCATCTGAACCAATCTTTTTCTTAAACACCCATTTACATGCAACAGGTTTTTGCCTTCAGGAAACAGTACAAGGTCCCATGTATCATTCCTTTTAAGAGCTACCATCTCTTCATCCATGGCTATTTTCCAAGACTTCATCATTCATACCCAAAGCCTCTTGCACAAATCTCAGTTCATCAACGTTAGTACTCAAAGCAAATATACACTTCTAATCATCAAGTGAATACCCATACCTTTGAGGTGGTTTCCTTTTCCTTGTAGACCTTCGAACAAGCTAAGGTGGAGGTTCTTCCACTTCTTCCTCCTCGTCTTCCTCTTCTAAAGATTCACAGCTTGATGAGCTCTCCTCAACTTCTTGTCTATTTTGGGGTCTCAATTCAACTTCCCCAGGCGTAGAAGGAAGTTGAACCACATCCTTATTTTTTTCAATTTTTTTATGCTATTCAGGATGAAAATTAATAGGAGAAGATTTAATCTCTCTAAAAATAACACTTCTGGAATAAATTACCTTTTGTGCAATGGGGTCCCAAAGCTTGTATCCTTTCACACCATAGTTGTAGCCAATGAAGATACATTTGAAAACCTTAGAATCAAATTCTCTTCTCCTTAGGCACATGTGCATATGCCTCAAACCAAAAACTCTCAGATGTCTAATTGAAGGCTTTTTCCCCGACCATGCTTCCATTGGTATTTTATCAACAAGCACTGATATGTAGATCTATTTATAAAATAACATGCAGTGGAAACTACTTCAGCCCAAAAAAATTCTTCTAGACCACCTCCACTCAACATGCTCCTAGCCTTCTCCATCAACATTTTGTTTATTCTTTCTACAACTCCATTCTATTGTCGAGAATATAGGGTTGTCTTTTTCTTTTAATCCCACAATCTATACAGAATCTGTCAAAGTCTGTAGAATAGTACTCACCACCATTGTCTATTCTCAAGTATTTAATTTTCTTTCCAAATTGAGTTTCTACCATAGCCTTGAACTCCTTCAAATGACTAAAAACTTTAGATTTACTATTTAAAACATATGGTCCATGTTCTCCTACTAAAATCATCAATGAAAGTAACATAATAAACTAATTTTCCAATAGAAACAACATCAACAAGACAAAATACATTAGAATGAATCAAGTCCAAGATACATGAAGACGTATGAGAAGATGAGTAAAACTAAACGTAGATTTTTTTCCATAAATACAATGTTCACATAAATCAAACTCTAGATTGCAATCATTCAACCCCTCAACTAGGTTCTTATGTTTTAGGGCTTTTAAACCCTTCTCTCCAATGTGGAAAAGCCTTTGGTGCCATAACATGGTCTTCTCTGCAAGAAACTTTAATTCAATAGACAGAGCACCCTTAGGTACACCCAAAAGCCATGACCATCCGTAGAAGAGGAAACCATCTATTTTTTCAGCGAAGTAGTTTTTGGCTTAATCTTATCAAAATTGCTATTGCATTCAACTGTGCATGCATCAAGATGGTACAATGTACCCAATCTACTTCCTCTCACTACCACCATAGCACCTCTCACCATTTTCACACCTGCTTCAAAAAACTGTACATGCACACCCACATCTATTAGCTTGCTAACAGATAATAAATTTCTTGCTAGTCCTAGGATATGTGCAAGACACCATCAAATTGTTACTCTATCATTAGAAAATTTCACATGAATACTACCAAAAACAACAATATCAAGGAAAGAGTCATCACCCAAATACAACATACCACCATCATAGTTTTCATAATTACCAAACCAGTTTATGTTAAGAGTCATGTGGAAAGATGCACCTGAGTCTATCAACCATATTGTATCACCTGCACGAGTAGCCAAGGTTGCAATAAAGGCATCTCCATCTTCCTTTTTATACTCAAAATCAGAATTTTTCTTCTTCTTCTTTCTCTTCTCTTCTTTATAGTCCTTTTGAAAGTGTCCAAGTTTAACATAGTTCCAGCATATTGCCTTGGACTTACCAGGATATTTTGATCTTCCCTTGTTTTTGGACTTGGAACAGCCACACTGCTTCTCATCTTTGCATCATTCTTTTTCTCTTCCTCGAACACTCAAAGTCTCTTTGGCGTTCAGAGAGACATTCCTTCTCATCCCTTCAAAGAGTAGAGAACCAACAACATCCTCCATCTTCAAGATGATAGAAGTGCTCCCAATGACCATGACTAGGTTGTCCCATGAGTTTGGTAGCAAACACAACAAAGTTTGGCACCTTTCTTCTTCGTCCATCTTAACCCCAACTGAGATCAACTGAGTCACCAACATATTGAATGTTTCTAGATGCTCATAAATTCACCCACCTTCCATTCTCAAGGAACACAACTTCTTCCTGAAGAAAACCTTATTTACTAGCGATTTGGCTTGGTATATCTCACCCAACTTCTTCGAAAGATTCTTCGAAGTGGGTCCTTCATGGACATTTATCAAGATTAGATCTGCAAGACATAGTCTAATGAGACCTTTAGCTTTTCTGTCCATTACATCATATTTTGTATCCAAAGCTTGATCCATAGGCCTCTAAACATTTTTCCACTACATCCCATAGATCTCGATCAATCAACAAATCTTCCATCTTCAACTTCCACATTTCAAAGTTCGTACTAGAAAACTTGTCTACCTCAATCCTCCTAGACATTCTCCCCATTCGAAAAAGATATCAGCAACAAGATCACAAAATACCCTTTGCACAAGCTCCCACTAAAACCTTGATTAGCACAAAAAACCCAACATCCCACAACTGAAACCAAAGGTGATCAAGATCTGATACCACTTGTAAGGAAATTAGAGTAGCAAAAAAAAATTCTATGCCAATCTTAAGAAGAGATATTATGCAAAATTTAAAATTGATCTAACATTTGCATAAAATCTAGAAACACATTCAATAGAAAATAAATTTCAAATCCAAAAACAAGATTACATACACTTGCAGAGCAAGTCTTTTACAAGAGTATCACCAGTAAACAACTCTAGAAGAATTTTGGCAGCAATTCGATAGCATAACAGTTCCTGCAAACTCAACTTTCACCTCTCAAAAATGACTATCTCAAAGTACCAATATATACTATTACATTGCATATGAGAACCTTCTAGAGATAACGAATTTATTTTTAGAAACATCTAATAAAATCTCATAGAAAACTTATCTCTATCTCCATATAAAAGATACTTCTCAAAATAGCCGCTTTTCACCTATCACAAAAACTTCTTTGCTTGGATTGCTTTATTTTTATTTCCATGCAAGGTTGATACACTTTATTTTTTGTTCTTTTTTGTTTTTAGAATGCTTTAATTCTAATAGAAAAGGAACATAGAGATGTTTATCCACAAATAGTGGACATAGAAGAAGAAGAACAAGTAGTACCAAAAGATACCTCTCTCCTAGAAACTATAAATATCCTAGAGGTCTCCCCACTAGTAGATGAGGATCAACATTATAGTGGGTCATTCCACAAGGAGGTGATGGACATGAACCTTCAATAATACCCCAACATGGTAGTACCTATCAATAATAATAAAGGAAAATGAAGAACAATAAAACAGAGCACAAAAAATAGAGCATGGAGGGAAAACAAATACAATAGAGCAAAGAAAAGCAAATCCCCTGTTGGAGGAAAATTAAAACATATATTCTTTTATCTATTCAAAAAACATTGGAATACAATATTTAGGTCTTTTATAGTCCTCTAGAAGTAGCTGGAAACTACCTGCTATGGAAAGAGTAAACTAGAAGGAAGAAAACCTAATATGGAGCAATCTGGAGTCTTCCAAAGTTAATGCATTTACCTGTTGCACCTACCAAAACTAGCTAAATTAAGCAGTTTAACATGATAAGAATAGTTGAATTAATACTAACACCCTCTCCTAATCTCAACTGTTATAATTATCAGCAATAACAATCCCCAAATGTTTTCTTTGAAATTGAAAAGCATTCTTTCCCAATGGTTTTGTAAATATGTCTGCTAGCTGATCTCGTGATCCACATAAGTCAAGAGAAATTTCTCCATTTTGGACAAGCTCTCGAATGAAGTGAAAGTGAGAGTCAATATGCTTGCTTTTCTTGTGGAATGCATGATTTTTAGACAAGGAAATTGCTAAAGGTTATCACAAAAAATAGGAGTTGGATCCTTTTCAATATGTGCAAGATCATTCAGTATTCTCCTTAGCCATATTGCTTGACAAGTTGTTGTAGTTACAGCCACATACTCTACCTCTGCCGAGGATATTGAAACTATAGGTTGTTTCTTGCATGCCCATTAGATTGGATTTGTTCCCAAGTGGAAAGCATATCCTGATGTGCTCTTCCTATCGTCTATGTTACCAGCATAATCATTGTTTGTGTATTATGAGAGTGAAGTATCTTAAGATTGAGTGTACCATAATCCATAGTTGATTCTCACTCCAACATATCTCAAAATTCTTTTTTCTACCTTCCAGTGTGAATTTTTTGGAGAGTCCATGAATCTGGATACAAAACTTGCAACAAACATTATGTCAGGTCTAGTTGCAGTGAGGTACAGAAGACTGCCAACTAGCCTCTTATACAAGGTAGAATCAATTGATGGTCCATCATCTTGTTTGCTCAAATTTGTTCCTTGAGTAATGGGTGTGTCTGTTGGTTTGCAACTATCCATTCTAAAAAAAATAAAAATTTCTAAAGCATACTTTTGTTGACAAAAAAAGATACTTTGAATAGATTGGTTGATTTCAATCCCCAAAAAATATTTCATGTTTCCAAGATCAGTCATTTCAAACTCCTTTTTCATGGCAGGTTTGAATTCTTCTAACATCAAATTTCCTGTATAGAGCAAATAATCAACATAAAGACAAACAATGAGAATTTTACCTTCATGATCTATTTTTGTATAGAGAGTTGGCTCATGATTGCTCCTGTTGAATCCACTATTGATAAAGTAAGAGTCAATCCGACTGTACCAAGCTCTTGGAGCTTGTTTGAATCCATACAAGGCTTTCTTCAACTTATATACTTTACATATGCTCTTGTCCTTTGATTTCAAACCTCGGTGGTTGATCTGCATATAACTCTTCTTCCAATATGCTATTTAAGAAAGTAGATTTGACGTCCATTTGGAAAACTTTCCATTTATTTTGAGCTGCAATAGCCAAAATAGTTCTAACTGTGTCTAAGCTCACTACTGGAGCAAAGGTTTCTCAATAGTCTATGCCAAGTTGTTGAGAAAAATATTTGGAAACTAGCCTTGCTTTGTAATTTTCTATCTTTCCTTTATCATTCAACTTTGTCTTATATACCCACTTCACACCAATGCTAGTTTTGTCACTTGGTAGATCAATGAGATCCCAAGTTTTGTTCTTTTCTATGGCTTGAATTTATTGATTCATTGCATCAACCCAATGTTCTTCTTTTACTACTTCTTCAAAGTGGGTTGGATGATAGGAAAGAAAGGAAAAAATATCTTGTTCAATTGCATTTTCTTGCTCATATATTTCCCTTATGCTTCTAGTTCTTTGATTTTCCATAGAGGAATCACTACTGGGAGAATTACCATTTCTAAAGTGTTGTTGTTGACCTTGTACCTACAATCTTGGTAGCCTTGGTGGATGAACTTGTTGATCTGATGGTTCATCAAATAGTTGTAATGGATTTGGACCATTCAAAGTTACATTTTCTTGATCACTCCATGATTTATTCTCAAAGAACTTGGCATCTCTACTTACCACAAATTTCTTGGTGATAGGATTGTAGAGTCTATAGGCTTTGGATTATTCACTATAGACTACAAATATGCACTTTTCACTCCTATTGTCAACTTTTTGTCTCAGCTCCTCTAGAACATGTACAAATGCAATGCAACCAAAAATTCTGAAATGAGATACATTCAACTTTGTACCATACCAAGCCTCTTGTGGCACCTTTTCTTGAACACTAGTTGTAGGAGATCTATTTAAAATATAAACTGTTGTAGCAACAGCTTCATCCCAATAGTCATTGAAAATTTTGTTTTCTCTGAGCATGCATCTAGTCATATTCATGATGGTCTGATTTTTCCTTTCAGCTACTCCATTTTGTTGTGGTTTGCATAACAATGCAATGTTGTTTGCAAAAATCTATGAAATCTTTTGAGTTGTATTCTCCTCCTCTATTTGACTTGGGAACTTTTATATATTTACCACTTTGTTTTTTTGCTTCAACTTTGAATTTTTTCAACTTTGAAAAAGTATTAGACTTATTCTTAAGAAAATAAATCCAGATTTTCCTACTAAAATCATCAATAAAGGTCAGAAAATAAAAGCTACCACCAATGGATTGAGTTTGCATTGGTCCACAAAGATCTATGTGGACTAACTCTAAGTGTTCTTTTTCTCTATTGGAGGATGATGGGAAGCTATCTCTTTTATGCTTTCCAAGAATGCAACTTTCACATTGACTGTCAAGTGATTTTAAAACAGGAAAACCTTTGACCATAGATTGCTTTTGAAGAATACTAAGACTCTTAAAGGGAAGATAACCAAACCTAGAATGCCATAATTGTGACTCATCCATGTTTGAGACATTGTGGGCAAATGACTATGATAGAATGGCACTCCTAAGATTCAGGGGAAACATTCTATTCTTGGTCCTTTCAATCTTGGCTATAAGTCTTCTACTGGGAGGCTTATCAAAAATACAAGTTGTACCTTTAAATATTATATCATAGCCATGTTCCATCAATTGACCTACACTTATGATACTTTTTTTCAGGTTTGGAACATAATAGACATCATGTATGTCTTTTTGTTGATTTTGTTTAGTAAGAACAGACACAATTCCTTTCCCTTGGGCTTTTACACAAGAATCATCACCAAGAGTAATTTCAGAATTTATAGAAGTATCAATGCATGAAATTAAATCTTTGTTACCTGTCATATGATTGTTGTAGCCATTTTCCAACAACCAAAGGTCTTTGGTGTGATTGTCTTAAGAAATATGGAAGGAAAGATACATTGCTTCAGAAGATTCTCCTTCATTTTTGCAGACATGTGCTCTACCATTATTTTGGTCTAACTGTTTATTTTTGCATTCAGATTCATAGTGTCCAAATTTCTTGCAGTAGAAGCACTGGACTCTGGATTTATCAGTCCATTTTCTACCTCTTTGTGGCTAATTCTGAGAGTTTCTAAACTGCCCTGATTGTTCTTGTGTCGAACTTTCTTCTTCATGTTGACTTGATCTGCCTTTGTTACTTCTGCTTCTATTTCCTCTACCTCTACCTCTACTGAAAGAGGCTTGAATCTTGAAATATTTTTCTAAAGACTTTTCTTCCAGATTTAGTCTGGTCTCATGTGACAAAATTGATCCAGTTAGCTCTACTACTGAAAAAGTAACTTGAGATCTTTGGACTCCAAAATAGTTGTTATAGCCATTTCAAATTTCTTTGGTAAGCTTTTGAGGAATTTTTCAACAATATTCTGATCTTCAATGGTTTCACCATTAATCTTGATCTAGTTTACAATGCCCATGACTCTAGTCATAAATTGATCAACATTCTCTAAGTTAGACATTTTCAATGTTTCAAACTGTGTTCACAAGGTCTACAGTTTGACTATCTTGACTTTGTCATTACCCTCGTATGCAAATTTGAGGATATCTCAGGCCTCTTTTGTTGTTGCTACACCTATGATTTTTGAGAAAATAGAATCATTAACAGAGTTTTGAATCCAAAATATTCCCATGTTTTCTTTCTTGCTCAGCTCAGTAGTTGTGTTTCTCTGAGTATTATTCATAGCAGCTAAGTCTGCTAGAGTGGGCTCTGTGTAGCCATTTTCAATAGCTTCCCAACATTCTTGGGCTTGCAGAAAAGACTTCATTCTCAAGGACCAAAATTCATAATTTTTACCAAGAAGAATGGGAGTCTATGGCAGATTACTAGAGGTAGCCATTAAAAAAAACTTCCAATATTAAATGATGGTTACCCACTTGATGTGAATGGTGCAGAAGTTAGTATCTTCAAAAATCCTTACAAGATATGCCTTAGATGCCTCTTGCAATGCTGAAATGATAGGACTCTTGGAAATGCATGTTTGTAATTTATTTGACTTCCTTATGAGCAACTTTGTGCTCTTATGATATTTTTAAATCTCCTAGAGAGAAACTATTTTGGGTTTGAATCTGTGTGGCTCCTTCACTCCACCAATAGGAAGGGCTTTCCCTTCCGTCAACTTCCTTGACTCTGATCTAGCTGCTCTCCATTTTAATATGAAGAGTCTTACACAACCTAGAACCTGTAGTTGGCTTTGATACCATGTCAATAATAGTAGAGGAAAATGAAGAACAATAAAACAAAGCACCGAAAACAGAGCATGGAGGGAAAACAAATACAACGCAGTAGAGAAAATCCCCTATTGGAGGAAAAATAAAACATATATTCTTCTATCTATTCAAAAAACATTGGAATACAATATTTAGGTCTTTTACTGTCTTCTGGAAGCAGCTGGAAACTACTTGCTACGGAAAAAGTAAACTAGACGGAAGAAATTCTAATACAGAGAAATTTGGAGTCTTCCAAATTTAATGCATTTACCTACTGCACCTACCAAAACTAGCTAAATTAAGCAATTTAACATGTTAAGAATAGTTGGATTAATACTAATAGTACCAAATAAATTAATCACATAGAGGGAAATCATCAAATATATGATAGCATCAAACACCACCCTAGAGGATTTGATTGACTGATTTTCAAACCACTTGACTACCGCATTAAAGAAGAGAAGGGAGAAAGAAACAAAAGAAGAAGAGAAATTGAAGGACTTAGCCACTAGAGAATTGACTACCACACTAAAGAAGAGAAGGCACATAGAGATGTTTTTTAGGTAGAGCTCAAAGTTTTCACTACTAAGAAGAGCTCAAAGTTTTCCCTACCAGCTTCTTAAAATTTTGCTGTGAGATGTTATTCATCTTCTTTTTAGATTTATTCATATAGAATGTATGGATTATTGTCTCATAATAGGAATCCAAAATCTGAATATGGTGTAAGAAAAATATAGCCTCCTAAGATAATCAATACAATGCTCCAATGCTTGTATGACAGTAACGTAAATTCCTACATCAAAATACATTGTAAGGAATGTAAAATTGACATCATTTTACATGTTGTAATGATAGTTGTTTCGTATTAGATGTATTATGACACCAATTCGGTTTTATGAAGGAACTCAATCAATCTACTAAAATAAAATTTTAATCTAAAATTTAGAGTTATTAAGAGAATTGGGTTTACACTTAAACAACTTAGCTTCTAAATGTTGCTCTTTTAGCTCCACTGACTAGAATCTAAAAGGAAAAAGAATAAATTGAAAAAGTGAGCTAAGTGCAACCTTTGAATGCATATTTGTTCTTCCCAGACATGATCCAAAATTGTTCTTAACTGTAAATCTAAATCTTTTTTAAGAAGATAACTGGACATGAAAAAGAAATTAAGTGGATTGTAAACAATTATTGAAATCGTTCCACCATTTATTTAATTACAATAAGTCTAAAGATCCATAAGAAGTAACAATAACAACCAATCTGCAAAGTCAATTTTGTGCATTCTAATGGGAGGAGGGAGAGGTGAGGAACAATTGTATTTACAACATCCTTTATAGTAATGGTGTTTGTAGCAAAAACAATCTAGATCATCCAATTCCCCAAACATGGCTCCACGTACAACAAACCAATACCCAACTTATTACAGAAAAAGGCTCAAATGCTTGTTTAAACATAATACAAAACTGCCTTCAATCTCTCTTGCTTCGATTGTATTGTAGAGAGACACAAAAAATATCAACGGAGGATAAAAGAAAACAAGATTATAAGTCATCTTGAAGCCGATTCTCAATGCAAGACACTTGCTTTAATCCAGTGTAGAGAGAGTGAGCAGGAAAACATAATTTTATAGATTTTATTTCGGAAAGCTCAACTCCCAATTTAATAGGAAAGATGATGTGTAATACGAGCAGTTGTGTATTGAAATAAGAAAAATCAACTGAACATTGAAGTATGTTGAGGTGGTTGGTGGCCATGCATGAGAGTAGATGAATAACATTTTATAAGTAATGAATGAATATGAAGCATATTAAATTGATAATTTGTGTTGAAAAATAAGTGCTTCCTAAGGGTAAATAATGGGAATTAAGCAATAATTGATCAATAAATATCTTTGATTAATTAGTTTGGGCAGTAATAATGTTATTTATGTTTTTGAAAATAATAAATAAGTAGTGAAGGATTTAGTTTCAAATGTAATGGGGAAGTGTTTTGTTGAGGAATATTTTGTGTCATCTAAATTTTAAGTCAACAATGGCATCTTCGATTTGTAAGCTTTGACAAATATTTGAATATATTGCTTTTTATTGTAGGTGAAATTTAAACTTGTAAAATTGATTGTTATGTCTAAAAAATAAATATGGTCAATAGATTAGTTTTATATACATGGAAATGATCTACATATTCTTTAATGTATTGGATCTGTTCCTTGTTATGCCCTGCATAACCACCTCATTTTCTTTTGGGTTAAAATGGGTCCCCCTTTGTCTTTCTGGTGTTTGTTTCTTTCTCTTGCCTTGTTTTGGGTTTTTCCTTTCTTCTTTTGTTTTGGTCCCGAGAGTTGTTTCCCCTTTTTTACCTTGTTTCCTTATTTTTTGCTTTCTATTCGAAATCCAAAATCCAAAATGAACTTGCACCTTTTCTCAAAATGTCCATGTCCATTTTCTTTTTCTAATTCTACGTGTCTTTCTGTTTGGAATCAGAGATCAAAAGTGAACTTGGGCCTTTTCTTAAAAAGTCCATGTTTGTTTTCTTTTTTCGATTTTAAATGTCTTTGTGTTCAAAATCGAAAATCTAAATTGAACTCAAACTTTTCCTTTCAAAGGTTCATGCTCAATTTCATTTTCTGATTTTGCTTGTCCTTTTTCTTTCCTACCTTTAGTCCATTCAAAAATGTGATTTTTGATTGGTCTTTTCTGATGAGGGTTTTGTTTCCCATGTCCTTTCCGATTCCAATTCTCCACTCACCTACTGCATTTATTGTGGACTCCTTCACAAGCGAGACTGATATTTAATCAATTTTTTTGCACAAATACGGTCATAATTACATTTTGTTTTCACGAGGAGCAAGTGGAGGATTAGTAGAAGGTTCGAGCTTGGAGTGGTTGAAGGTTCACTTGTTCAGGTTGCTTGTTTGAAGTTTGAGGTAGGGTTTTACACTTTCTTCCTTTTTATTTCATTCTCTCTTCTATTTTGCTTTCCTGTTGTTCATTTGCATCTTTCTTTTGGCATTAATTTATCATTTTGTCATTTCACTTGTGTTTTTGTTGTTTTTGTTTTGTTCGTTTTGTTCCTTTCTACATTTTTTTCTATGGGTTTCTTTTTTTTTCATTTTTGCATTTCTTGGTTTGCATGTTTCGTTCATAGGTTTTTGATTTCCCACCGTGCCCTAGGTGTTAAGGTTTCTATATAGGTTTCTCGGCCTAACCGTTAACTTTTGAATATTGCACCTCATGGATTTTTTGATTTCCACGCCAACCTTTACAAAATGGCTCAAATCCAAAATGCGTTTCCAATTTTGAAATCTAAACTTTCCTTAGCATATTTTACTTTCCGAATCACTTGGAAAACCATTTCCCAAACTGACTTTGCCTCTGAAAGGTTGAATCCAATATCCTTTTTCCGATTCTGAACTCTGACCTCTTTACTTTATGTATTTTTCTCTTTGGTCTGATCAGAACTTCCAATTCTGAACGGACCCATGATTGAAAGGTCCAACTTTGAAATAAACATTAAAAAGTAAGAGCTAAAATAAACAATCTAAAATATTTTAGCTCTTACTTTTTAATGTTTACTTTTTAGTGTTTATATTAGATTTGTATTTATTTAGTTGGTTGTAATTTTGTTTTATTTTTTTAAGAATACAAAGTGTTTTTTTTTAATTCTTAGTCTTAGTGTTCTTATTTATGTGAGTTTGTTTGTTTGGGTTGTTTCCCTCTTATTGTAATTTAATGTTTCTAGTGTTTTTTAGTAATCTTTCTTTTTTATCCTGTTAGCTCTCAAAAACGCAGGCAAGGATACCTCAAGAGGTTTCCAATCTCTTGGTATGTTTTAGGGTAACAGAACAAGGTTTGAAATAATTAAACCTTCTACTCTTCAGGTGCTGCTAGACCTAGGAAGGTGTACCTATAACGGATGAAGCAGACTTAACCTATGATCTTCCTTCCTACAACAATTTATTCGCAATGGCATATGGAAGTGGACGAAATGGATCAAACTTGGAATAAATTGTATACTAAAATGAAGACTAAATCCTAATATGCTCAACTAACAGATGTAAAAAAATATGAATGAGACTGAATGATGTGAATGGTGAGACCAGTGCCTTATAGGGTATGCGGAGTCAAGAGAAATCTGAGATAAGTACTCTGTTCTGGCAAGAATTCAAGCTGTTCAGCATATGATTTGGTTTATAGCTTGTATAAACATGCAAGATTATAATTACCAAGTTCTTCTTAAATGATCCAATTGATATCTTCTAATTACTATGATCAACTTAGAGGATTTAATCTTTACTAGAAAGAACCAATTAATTGATCACACAGTTACAGCAAATGTGTACTAACAAACTGGAGGTAAACTTGTTACACCAATTCAAACAATTAGAGAACATCACAATTGGAGACAACTTCGATAATATTTTCAATAAACACGACCAACAACTGATACTAGAAACAATTGCAACACATCAAAAGACTTCCATTGATATCTCCATGATTTTACATATGCAACATAATCTCATTTTTTGTGAAACATTGTGTTCCTCTAAACTGTATCTATTCTATCCTACTGTTTTACCTACTACTTCATTTACAATTGAGAGTGATTATTTATACATCAGTATCTGAACAGGCACATCGTTTCATATTCCAATATCGACAAATAGTTGCAATTAGGAATTTTCATGTCAGCCATAGTGCATAAGACTTCATCAATCATTCACTGTAACATCCCTGTGAGTATGCCGAAGGAAACAATATCGATGATCATCCCTTTGGTCTTTTGTGCCTCGCCGTAACACATCCAACTCATGAAGACATCATATCAAAAACCCCTAAAACCCCACTTGTCTCCCACGCATCGTTGTAGCATTTTGTTTGTCACA
>VDFB02190527.1:0-10917 GCA_007258455.2 Sequoia sempervirens
ATTATTCAAAAAATGGAGCCTCTTACATGCAGAGGATCTCAAATCCCCAAGTTCTACAACACATGCAAGTTACAAAAAGCTACATAATCACCCTTTTGCAATATGCGAGCTTGTCCCCAAAAAGTTAACCAAAAATTAGAAACCCACCCATAAATAGAGCTCCTCTTTAGTTTGGAGCCAAAACAACATTCAAATTTGAGTTTAGGAAGTTTGGCGCTGAAAAATTACAACTTGAAGTTCAAATTTCAAAAGAACATTTGCAATTGTATCTTCTAGAAAGTGCACCAACTTTCCGGAGCCATAACTTTTGATCCGGGACTTCGATTCGCGAACTGTTTGAACCGTTGGAAAGGTCTCGAAGTCAATAACGCACTCAAAATTTGCTTCGCCAATTTTTGCAAGTTTTGGGGCCGTTCCAGGAACTCTAAGTGCCTCAAATCTAACTCAAAAGATTCTCAGGTGCAAATCTGGGAAACTAAAACTACAATATCTTTCAACCCAGGAATAGAAAATAAAAACTATAAATTTTTCATTATGACGAAAAGGGTATCCAAAAATGTAAAAGCATCTAAAAATTAAGAAACTTGAAATTTAACTATTTTTGGGTGATGCAAGATTGCCCTTACACCACTGGATGCTCTTGCATCATATATCCTCATATCCAACATTGTCATGGTGCAAGATGGCAAGCTAAGCAATTTTGTTATTCAAAGAATTATTTTCCACCAGGTTGTATTCAATCTATTGTAGATTTCTCTGAGTACTATACATTTAGTCCTCAAACTAAGATCCAAAGTCAATATTATCATTAAGAGAAAGTTGCAATCTTCATGCAAGTTTTCTACAAGCATGCAAAGTTAGCGGTCAATGGAATTCAAAGTAGCAAAGATGATAGAATTATCATCAAAGAGGTTCACTTTTATATCAGTGATGATACGAATCATGATAGAAGCTATGTAGCTCATTGTTTCAAAATGTTTTTTGAAGACCTAAGACGATGTGGCATAAATCAAGAACAACACTAGATATGGTCTGATGGATGTGCTAGTAAGTACATTATTTTTTAATTTATATTTACTTTTAAATTTGAGACTTAAATTGTTTGATTGCTTAAATATATATATATAATTACTTTTTTGAAGCTAATTTGGTTTTCAAGTGTTTAATTATTTGTAACTTCACAAGACAATTTAAGTCTTCAATAGCCTTTGTTTGGTTAAGCAGTCAACATGCTAGACGCAACACAAATTTTTGTGGAATTTTTATGATAGTGGACATGGAAAAGGAGAGCACGATGGAGCAGGAGCATGTGTGAAGCTTTCGCTTTGTCAAGATGAACTTGCTGGTATGTAAAGTTTTCACCATATATATAAATGTCCAATTTAGCTTGATATTTTTTAAAAGATTAGATATATATGTTTAAAAACTAAATTAAATTCTTTTAAGTTCCTTGAAAGTAATAGGTGGAAAATTGTGCCAACTTGTGTGTAACTTGTAGGTAATGCCATATGGAATGCAAACGACATTGTTGAATGGTGCAAAAGTCATTTTTCTGCTCACGACTCAACATACAACACACGATATTTTTGGGAAGTTACAGGTACATGTCTAGTCAAAATTTGTTAAAAATTTGAATTTCAAAGTTCAAGTACATACATGATTTCAAATTGAATTTTCAAGTTTGAATTTAAAAATATATTGATTGATCAAATCCTTATAATTTTCAAGCAATTCATGGTGTTAGAAATCTACATCAAATCATGACAATGGGGAGTAGTAGGCCTTATGCAATTGATGTGAGAGAAAAATCATGTTCTTGTATTGATTGCATTGAGGACAATGCAAATATTGATTAATGTGAGAATATTAGAGATTGGTATGTTTCAAAATGGGAAATGAAACAATTAATATCAATGCCTCCTTTTGTTGAAGATGACAATGTCAATGTCTATGATCCACTATATTTAGCTGATTACGAACGTGAATCTGATTTAGTTGTTCCAGGTATGGAAATTGATTTATTTAGTTAAAATCAATATTTAAATATATATATCTATATATCTATATATATATTCTATGTTTAAGTAAGTTTCAAACACAAAATATAAATTTTTACAACTTAAATGTATAATTTACTTTATGTATATATGTGGTGTGTTTACAGGAGATATTTTCACTATAGTTGCAGATCTTGAAAATGCGGAAGGTGTAGATTACTATCTACTAAGATGTACGCAACCAAAAAGAAAATTGGTCGAATCGATGATAGATGGTGATGGAAAAGAGTATCCCATTGGATCAGTCGTTATTGAAGGCACATATTATCAATAAATAAATATAGATTAAAATGGTATTATATTTGTTGATTATAGGGCAGGACAAAAGGTTCTACATTATAGTAACTTAGTTTTGGAAACAAAAATAAATTTAGAAACTTTACCTAAAAGAGGAGATGCACAACAAACGTGGAGGTTTCCTATTGAAGATCATGAAAAGATTTTAGAGATAATTAAAGATAGAGAGGATCCATGTTTTATGTACTAGGAGATTTAAGTTGTTTTTTGGATATATGTACACATTTATGACTCCAGATATATAATATATATTTGTATTGATTGGACATGTGACATGATTTAGAATGATTTTTTTTTTAGAATGTGACATGTATGTTAGATCATATATATGCTTGATACAAAACCTAGTGACTTTAAAAATGTTTTCATTTACATTTTTCCTAAATTCCTTTAAATCATCTAAATTTCCAATTGCATTTTTACATGTTGGGCATGGTTCATTATTTTAAGTTCACTCAAGAATCTCTAGAAATTCCTTTATATCATCTCTAGATTCCTTGATTGTATTTTTATGTTTGACATGTAATTGTTAAACTTTCACTTTCAAATCTTTGAATTTAAATATTTTTTCAATTCCACTTATATACATGAGCTAGATTGAATATATAAATATATGTGTGTGTGTGTGTGTGTGTGTGTGTGTGTGTGTGTGTGTGTGTGTGCAACAATTTGTACAAAACCTAGTTTATGTTCCAATTTTGCGTTTACATTTAAATGTTATGTGGAATTCTTAAGTTCGCATGAATCTTTCATTTCATTTGAACATTCAAATCCACAAACTTATATAATTATCTAGTTGATTTGGTGTTTGAGTGTTGAAGAATCTAGACATAAAGGTTGTCTCTAGTTTTCTTTATTTTTTATACATTACTAATGCACAACATTCAATAATTTTAAATGATCATCTAGATTTTCATGTATCCTAATCATCACATCCTAATTTTATTATTTTCATTAGGTAAGTGCATCCCTCATCCTAATTATCAAGTTAAGATCACTTTATCAAGTAATAACCCATTTAACCATAATCATCCTAGAATCATTTAAAAATTATCCATCTAGATCCATCTCAACCATACATCCATTCTCCATCCTTAATAAAAAATCATCACTTGAACATCAAAATTTGGTTACTTGGTCTCAATCTAGTCCATACATCATATTGTCCTTTCATCATCACCCAAAGCTTTCAACATCTAGGGACCTTATCCTTAATCTGGACTATCATCCATTTCAAATCCAATCTCCTAATAAAAAATCACTTGACCTTATAATTTGATTTCATCTTTAATCCAAATTTGCTTAAGAACATTAGCTCCTATCTTTTAAGTATAGTTATTAAATCCATTTTGTTAATGTTAGATTGTATCCAGGTTCTCTTGGTTTGGTCTTTCTTGTTCACCTCAAGGTGCATTGGAATATATGAACATTGTAGTGAATCATAGTGATGGTGTTTGGGGTGCTTGAGATAGCTACATTTTGGCATCAATTTAACTTTGTTTACCATGTATAGCTTGAGACCATGTATGTAATGGTCCATCTTTCCAGTACAATTAAATATGGATTGATCAATTTTTAATTTATATAGAATTGTCATCCAGGAAGATCTAGATACTTATATTAAATGTGCATAACTTTCAAGATTTAAATATATCAATTTCCAATTGCATATATATAAATGTTCCACATGGAATTATTAAACTTTCAAGACTAGAAATTTGATTTCATTTTCATTCAACTCCACTTATAGCTTACATGCTTTCTTTGAAATATATGGAATTCTTAAGTGAAAAATTGAAAAAATATATATATATATATATTGATTTCATTTACATTCAACTGACACAAGTATAGCTCATCATCTAGTTCAAGAATTCTTTGCATGCACATTCAAATGAACATGTGTATTAGATTATATGGAATTCTTAGGTTCATGTATAGCATGATATATGCACAATTTAAATTTATTTAACCTAGACTGACTTTAAAAATGAACATTTAGAGTTTTAAAGAATTCAAGAACTATCATCTATTTCCAATTGCATTTTTATGTTCTACTTTATAATATCACATTAATCTGAAGCATATTTTCATTCATTTTTTTCTATTTCTTGACCTATTTATTAAAGACAAATTCATTTGAACTATTTATTTAAATTAATTGTGTACATGTCCATCTTTTTAAATTTACAAATAGCAACCATTAGATAGTGGACAACATTTTGATTTCACGATGTAAATAGATATGTACAACAAGTGCATTTGAACAAACCATAATTTAAATTTAAATAAAGGTACTTGTTCCTTGCTAAACAAATAAAACCATAAACTAATAATGCACAATGTATTATAGATGTAATGTAAGTGAACATCAAACCATAATAATGCATGTATATAACAAACCTAGATTCAAACCATAAAACATAAATGTATGAATGTGACATGTAAATCATAACAAGTATATATGTGTACCATAAAACATAAGTACAACACATGTGAAAATGTTCAATACATAAATCATAAAAAGTGTCTCTAGCATGTAATAATATGATCTCAAAGATAGGGATGTCTGGTATGAATAGAATCATCAAATCTCTAGCCCGATCTATCCCTCGACCTCTCCCTCGATCCATGGCCTGATATCTCCCTCGATCCACAGCCTGATATCTTCCTCGATCCATGGACTAATCGATCTGCTGATCCAAGATGTGTGGATCCATGTCCCAATCCAAGATCTCCCGATTTGTGTCCTGAGCGTCGTCCCAACCCCTGCATGTGTTCAAGTACATATATATAAAATTATCTAAAATTACAATGTACTTGAGTTCAATGTGTTCAAACTTAAACATCAAGTAATTAATTTTTTAATTAAATTTTAATGTACACCATCTGCATACTACGCATGATCGCCATCATGCTCCAAATTTCCAAAGTTTGAAAAATCACCATACTACTTAAAATTTTCAAGTACACAATTTCAATCAGGAGTTAAACAACTAGAAGTTTTTAAAATGCATTACATAATTTTTTAGAACACAATTTTATACATGTATTTAAATTATAAATTGAAAGTACCTGTCGTGCCTACTCGATGGCTCTACCAATGTCACTAAGATCATGAGAATGTAAAGACATCACAGGGGGATTTGTAGCATGTATAGTATTAGTGGAAAAAAGAAGCTGACTATATGTCCCATGGACAAGATCAGGTGTTGCAGTAGCCTCAACGTGACCTGTAACATCCTAACGACTACTTGGACTAGCTAAAGGATCAATAGAAACATGATGCACATGGGATCCTATAGGCTGATGTGGAATATCCTGAGCTGCATTTTCCATCCCGTGACCAGTTCATATGTGTATGAGGATATCACTGTCTAATAAAGTCAGGTACCTTGTCAAGAGCAATCCCATGGTCCTAACTGATAACTTGATATGCTACTAGAAAATCCAAAATTAAGAGTCTACACATATTACGCAGAGTCGTGTGGGTCATATGCTTGACATCTACAAGAGTAGGTAGATCAACACTAATAAATGGATCATATAATGAAGATGTAGCCTTAGTGGTAGGAAGGTTGATCCGCAGGCATAAAAAGTATCTACCAAATCAATCAGATGAAATTTGATCAATCTGCATCGTAATAGAGGCAATGTTATAAAAAATATGACTTTGAGTGGAGCCTGTTGCTGCCTCCCCTGCTGCTACCAATTCCAAATGTTTTGGTAAAACCAAAAAGTTTGGGCCAACTAATGCCCTCTTGTCCACATGCGGTGGCAGATTTGAAGGTCTAAACTATGGTTTTTAAGAAAAATAACCTGTACCCTGGCCAGCATGCTCAGGATAATATGTGTAGTCCACCTCTATATGTAAATGAAATTCTACATATAACTATTTGACAAAATACAGTGGCATCTCATCATTGTGAGGCCACCTATGATGCGCTACCAACCATCTAGGGTATATGAATGGTGCAACAAGAGGATCTTCACACCTCATAACCACATATCCTCTAATTTTATTTTTTCCTCTATAAAATGGGAACATGGATAACACATTTTCACCTGAAACTAATTTGGGAACTTCTCTATGTTTCACTATGCCAGTAACACTCCTGGCAAGAGAAAAATAAAACTGCTCAATGCTGATTTCATCATAAGGATTGTATGATCAAATTGTCTTGATCATCTTAATAATCTTCTGTCTAATAGTGACTAATCTATCTTGATTAGCCAAATTGGGGGAGTTGTGAATTGTTTCCTTTAAACATTTTAGAGCATTGTATAATCTAGCAATACTATCCTGAAATACATTTGATCTAGTTTGAGCTTCTTGCTCAGAGCGAGGGGATTGATGAGATCCCTCATCAGCCATGATATATATAAATAGATAGAGATCTGCATATCATTAAAACAAAATTACATGATGCACTAAAGAAATTTAAATTGAAATTTTTTCAAAACTAAAAAATATATATATATTTAAATTAAATGTAAAATTTTCAAGTTTCAAAACTATAAAACATTTTTAAATTAAAATGTATCTAATGAGATCTAATTCAAAATTTATATCTATCTCTATGTGAACCTATTAAATCATAGATGCATGTAATCTGTAACCAAAAATAAATATGGAAAAAATATATTTATCCTTTCAACCACTCTATACTAAAATTAGATCAAAATAAAAAAATACTCTTCATTACAATTGGTCACATATATAGCCTTTCTTTGTAATCAATCATTTTTTAAATCAAACACTAAATAAAAAGGTTAACATTTCCTTAATTTTTTGATAATTTAAAACATATTAAAGTAATAACTAAAATTCTTTGAAATAAACTCCTTAGGAATAAAATATAAACATTGTACACATGTTTTGTAGGCACAATATCTCCTTTGATATCATCTTTTTCTTTCATGTAAGATGAATTTAGGCCTTGGGAATGCTATGTTTGATTAGAAACCTTGGCCTTGTAAGCATGGAATGACATTTATTTCATCATATAATTTATTTTCTTCTTCAATGAACTTAACTCAATAGTTCACCTTTTGTAACAACTTAGATAACATCATAAATTTGACAACTCCAAATAGACTTTCAATACAATTTTGTATGTACATTTATACATTTATGTGTATGTATGTATGTATGCACACGTGTATGTATGTGGGAGTGCATGTTTACATGTATATACATGTATATATATGTGTATGTGTGTATGTACATATGTATGCATATATGTGTATGTATGTATGTACACATGTATATACATGTATGTATATGTATGTATGTCTATATACATACATGTACACACATGTATCTCTCTCTCTCTCTCTATATATATATATACATAAATATGTATGCATAAATATATATATGTACATGCACATGCATACATATACATACATATATTTATGTACATACATACTCAAGTAAATACATACATACACATGTATATATATGTACATAAATGTACATACACACATACATACATATCTATATATATATATATATAAATGCATACATACATGGATACATACATGCATACACACATACACATACATATATAATACATACATACATACACACATACATGTATGTATATATATATATATGCATATACATACATGCATACACACATACACACATACATGTATGCATATATATATGCATACATACATGCATACACACATAAACATATGTATATATAATACATACATACATGTACAAATGTATGTATATATATGTACACATACATGTACGTGCATTATGTACATAATGTATACATGCACACACATACACATATATATGTACACACGTGTATACATATATGTATACATGTACATGTACATATGGTGAACTAAAAATTTGGGGTTTTCAATTTTGAATTTATAGAAATGTAAATTTAGGCAAAATGTATGTATGTGCATACACATGCATTTACATATATTGTGTACACATGTACATGTATGTACACTCAAGTACATACACATACATGTCCACACATACATACATTTACACATGTGCATATGCATATATTGTGAGATGATATTATGTTTTCTATATTTTGGGATTCAAAATTAATTTTGTGTATTCATATACTATTTTGCATTTCAAATAGTATAAATATAATCCATGATTAATCAAATCTATGAGTACAAGATGTGCATCATTTTTCCCAAGAGGAATATATGACTATGTTGTTTGCAGGGTGGGCAATTAGCTAGCAAGAAACTAGACAATAAAGGTGTGGAATAAAGTAGGAGAACAACAAATAAAATAGAGGTGATGAGAAGATTGTGGACACTATTCCATCCCTACGGACAATATGCCTCAAACACAATGATTGTTGATAAAGTGTTTCTTCTTACAACTTTCAATTTATAGTCACTATTTTTAAACATTTAGATTTCAGTGTATTGCATATGTAGAAATTGTTATTAAGTTTGTTTGCAAGCATTCTAATAGGCTGTGTTTTCAAACTAAGCAATTAAGTTTGAAAGTTTCAAAATTAATTTTGCGTATTCATATACTGTTTTGCATTTCAAATAGTTTAAATATAATCCATGAATAGTCAAATCTATGAGTAAAAGATGTGCATCATTTTTCCCAAGAGGAATACATGACTGTGTTGTTTGCAGAGTGGGCAATTAGCTAGCAAGAAACTAGACAATAAAGGTGTGGAAAAAAGTAGGAGAACAACAAATAAAATAGAGGTGATGAGAATATTTTGGACACTATTCCATCCCTATAGACAATATGCCTCAAACATGATGATTGTTGATAAAGTTTTTCTTCTTACAACTTTTAGTTTATAGTCACTATTTTTAAACATTTAGATTTTAGTCTATTGCATATGCAGAAATTGTTCTTAAGTTTGGCTTGGCCTTACTGAGAACCTTCTTTTTCTAAACCAACTTTGCTACTAAACTATTGATCTAGCCTTCGAGCTAGTAGTGAGCTCAAGATTGGAACTTTTCTTCCAACATCTTGGTAAATTGGCACACTCAGCTAGATCAGTCGAATGATCCTCTAGACCAAAAACCATTACATGAAGATCTCTGAATGTTCTGGCATTTTTTTTTCCAGTTCTTGTCATGTTTATGCAAGCAGGTTCCCCCCTTAATTGAATTTTTTTTTGAAGGGTGTTGGCTCAATTGAAAATGCATCCATTTATGTTGAATTTCAATTTGATGGTTTGAATAGATAACTTTTAAACACATATTTACTCTCAAACAATCTTTATTTTTAGCTTGAGTGGGATGAAGTAATATTGTTCTACTAGGTGATTCAAAATGAAATTTTACCTATCCTAGAAAACTTTCATCACAATCCTCCTCATAAATTACAAGATAAGTAATTAATAGTACTAGATAAAATTTTAGAAATAATAATTAAACTTTTACTAAATTTTAATACTATATTTAGGGTAAGTGCACCAAGATGGTTCCCAAAAAGGGGGCTTAAGTGGCCACTTTTTTTCTGAAATCAAGAAATGTTGACCTTGGACATGAAATTGAGGATAGTTACACTCAAAATTTTGAGATGGAAAAAAAACAAGGATCGAAGTGCTCTGAGTCTACTTTCTAAACTACTAATTTATTTTGAAAACGGTTGAGATTAAGGGGTTCAAAAGAGGGATGTACACAAATTGGTGTTGTTTTTGTTAGAAAAACATAACATAGCAACTCTTGTATAACCTGAGCACGGTGAACTTTTTTTTAGTATTTTTAAAATTGCTACAGTCAGAAGTTAGCTAATAGTATCTAGTTGATGCACAATTTTTCTGATAATTTTTTAATGAATATTTGATTTTTTACTAATTTTCTAAGTGGGCACTTCTAAAAGCATAATTTTTGGTTGTTCCCCTACAAATTTTGGAAAGTAATAGATTTTTTTAAAATTTGTAGAATGGAGTCTAGTTTCTAAAATGTAATTTATTTCGAAATTTTGATGAATGGTTAATTTATAATGAAAAAAAAAACCAAACACTTCTTTTTGAAAAAATAAAGACATACAAACAAAAGAAATTATGGATGAAAGAGCCTAACAT
This sequence comes from Sequoia sempervirens, assembly GCA_007258455.2. Lineage (NCBI taxonomy): Eukaryota > Viridiplantae > Streptophyta > Pinopsida > Cupressales > Cupressaceae > Sequoia > Sequoia sempervirens. Next base: position 10,412 of record VDFB02190527.1, read on the forward strand.
TGTTAGAAAGTGAAAAAAATTATATCGTTGGAAAGCTAAGAGAGAACTTAACATTACCCATGTGTTCGATTTTTTCAATATTGAACCAAATTCAATCTTGACATTGAGCACGAACCCAATTATGTGAAAAATTGTAGAATTTGCAAAAAAAAAATTCTCTGGTCATTGGGAATGCCCTCCAAGCCTTTGGTATGGTATTCCAAGGAAAATACCAAAGCTAAGGCTCAAGGATTCCCAAAGAAAAATATAATGCGAGCGTGTTATAATGCACTCGTGTTATTTATTAGTTTTGATTTTTTTGCTTCTCTAGGGAACATATCTAGCAACACATAACGCGCTTGCGTTATTTCTTCCTTTAGTTAAATGCAACTTTTTTTATTGTTTTTTCATATGTTTGTATGTATATGTATCATGGTGTGTCATGTATGTATGTATTTATGCTTATTGGAGAGAGGGTGAGAGAGGGTAGGAATGGGAGAGAGTGTGGGAGGGTGGGAGAGAGGGTG
>VDFB02190528.1:0-27650 GCA_007258455.2 Sequoia sempervirens
TTACCATATTTGTTTGGATTTACAATTATGTCAAGCAATTTATCATATATATCTATATAAGCAATTTGAAGACCTCGAAGACTGGGTTTCATCATTTCTATCAAACTTGAGAGCTTCTTATTATAAGAAGTTGCAACCTCATTGTACTCATTGATGCAACTGCCATTAATCAAGTTGTGCATAGTAATTTGTTGAGGTAAACAACCAAATGGAGGCACACCGATGACCAAAAATTTAGTAGCACCTTCCTTGTAAATATCCTGTCCAAAATAATCACAATAACTATAAAAGAGAACAAACAAAACCATTTAGCATGTTGATTTGTAGTAGTGGGAAAAACATTACCTGAATGAATGACTCCATTTCCTGTAAGAGAAGATTCTGGAACTGCTCAATATTATATTCTGCTCTTGTCATAGCATTTGAATAATAGTTTTCAGAAAAATCATTGGTTCCCATACTAATTACAAATAAGGCTTCTGTTATGATCTTGCCAGAGTCCTCCTCACCAATCATATCTGTTAGCTTTGCTCGATAACTCTTGAAGTTCTCATATTGTGTTGCAAGAGTTATAGTACCCTAAAAATAAACATACATGTGAAAGATGTAATACCCATGAGATAATTATACATTCAAACAAACCATATGGGATGGGATAAAACGTTTTAGTAATCAAACAAATGAAAGAATTTAAACCAAACAAAAATCTACTCACAGGAGGCACTGATGTACTATTATCGATTCCTGCCCCAGCTGAACCAAAACTAGCCCCCGTAAGCAACTTTTGTCCAGTAAACTGTGGGTCCAAATTTGCCGGCACCTCATCTGGAAGTCCTACGAAACTTGCTGTATATTGAAACTTATTTCTGGTTAATTCATGTCCACAACACAAGAGAGCATATAGTAAGATGCTATGATTTATTAACAGAAAAAACATACATAGCAAGTCAGTAACTAATTTTCCGTTGGTAAACCGCCCAGTGGCTTTGCCGCCGGGAAAATCTTTGCCATAAGGGGGGAAGTTGGCCTTGATAAGAGTCGAAATCTGATTGTTGTTACCGGAGTCTATTGTTGAATCTCCAAATATATAAATTGCAGGAACCAGCGGCTCACTACCCACGTTTGTCCAGCACAATATTATTTGCAGAAGAAACGCCAACAATAGAAATCCGCATTTGAAAAAGCTTGCCATTTGAAATTAGGGTTGATTGCAATTCTAAAAATTAGTGCGGTGGTATGAAATGAGAGCTATGTAGGTATATATACAGGGCAGTTTATCTCACTGTTACATTTTACTTGTATAGCTTAAAACAAAAGATTGGATCATATTGATCAGTGGAATTACTTTAACAATAATTAGAACGTTCTACGTAAATAACATCATGCTTACAGAAAACAGCACAGAGACCTAACAGAAGATAAATACATAAACGAGCACAATGAAATCCATTTCCCATTAGCATAACCTTGGAAGCCATCAAATTAATATAGTTTAAAATGTGGTCAGTTATTGCTTCAATATCTATGATGGTTTACTCATGAACATCTCTTGACCTGAAATGTTTGCACGTTAAACTTTCCTTGATGGGTGAAATTCAGCTCTAAACTTTAACTATGCCCATTTCGAATTGCATCCATTTTTTTTCCAGATTATTCCCACTGTCAATAAAATTGATACTTCTTTTTGTCGAGAGATTAGGAATAGTCCTTGTAATGGTATTTTGATACAATAAAACGCATAATGAATCAAAGAGAGAGAACCTGTGATAGGTAATGATGAAAACGCCAATGAATTCTTAGAATAGCTATTTTAGAGACGTTGAAAGCAATGTGGAGGATTAAATTCTGGAAAAAAGCTAATCCAAACAAAATAAAGAATCAATTATGTCAGGAGATTACATTTAGATACGTGTAATGATATATTTATATATGAATTGATTTTAAAAATAATAAATAGTTTGCACAAGGAAAATAAAGAATATAAATAATACTTGAAGATGGGATTATGGTGAGATATATTATAAAGTAAAAATCAAATTACAAGAAACATTTATATATTGTCTATCAGTATAGATATACTAGCATATATATCTTAAATTTAAGAATATATAAAATTACCACGAGGAGAAGTTTAATTTTTCATCATTCAACTTTAATATAGATGTATTAAATTGAAAAATTAAATGCTTCGATATATCTGAGATAATTTCTATATCTTAAATTTAAGATATATATGCTAGTAGCAGTCACAATGCAACACATAACATGAATTAATATATAATTATACAATATTATTTTATTATAGTATTAGATAAATAATAATATTTTTGTATATTTAATATACAAATTTAATATAAGTTATGGTTAGGGGTCAAACATGGTTAGGTTCAAAATTTTATTAGAGGTTAAGGTTTATGCTTATATTATTTTAGGGTTAGGGGTTAGGAATAGAGGTTAGGAGGTTAAGGATTGGAGATTGTGTTTTAGTTAACAATTTAGGATAAGAGTTTGAGTAGGTTAGGGTACTATTATTATTAGGATTAGCAATAGTTATAGATAAAAAAAAGGGTTAAGCTTAGGAATAATTTTATTATTCATAATAGGGTTAGGGTTAGGGTTAGTATTAGAGATAAAATTAGGATCAAGGGTAGGCTTAGGGTTTATGGTTAGGGTTAGAGATAGAATAAAGGTTAAGGTATGGGTTAATGTTACTATGGGATTAGGATTAGGGTTATGTTTACATATAGATTTGGTATTATGGTTACGGTTAGCATTACGGTTAGGATGAGGGTTAGGTTTAGCATTAGGTTTTTGGTTATAGATTAGGGTTACAATTAGATAGAATTATAATATGGGTTGGGGTTATCATCACAATTAGGGTTAGGGTTAGGATTAAAGAAATAATTAGGATCAAGGGTAGGGCTCAGGTTAGGGTTTAGGTTAGAGATAATATTAAGGTTAAGGTTGGGATAAATTTTAGTATTGGGATTAGGGTTAGGGTTAGGTTTATAGATAGAATTGGTATTAGGATTAGGTTTAGGTTTATAGATAGGGTTAGGGTTAAATTGGAGTTAGGGTTGGAGATAGCGTTACAATTAAGGTTAGGGTTTGAGTTAGGATTAGGGTTAGTGTTGGGGTTAGAGATTTAATTAGGGTAAGAGTTAGATTTAGGGTTAGGGTTTTGTTAGGATTGGGTTGGAATTATGTTTAGGGTTAAGGTTTGGTTAAAATTAGTGTTAGGGTTATGAATATGGTTAAAGTTAGAGTTAGGGTTTTGGATAGGGTTAGGGTTAAAATTAGAGCTAAGGTTGTGGATAGGCTAAGGGTTAAGGTTGGGTTTAACGCTAGGATTGGGGTTACAATTTTAGAGTTAGAGATATAATTTGGGTTAGAGTTAAGTTTCAAATTAAGGTTTGGATTAGCATTAGGGTTAGGGTTATGGTTAGAGATAGAAATAGGGTTAGGGTTAATTACTTGGTTGAAATTAGAGTTAGGGTTTGGGATAGGGTTAGGATTAATATTAGAGCTAGGGTTTGGGATAGGGTTAGGGTTAAGGTTAGGGGTAGGGTTATGATTGGGGTTATGGTTGGGGTTAAAGATAGAATTAGGGTTAGAGTTATATTCAGGTTTAATTTTTGGGTTAGTATTAGTGTTAGGGTTATTGTTATCTAGATTTAATACTTGGATTAGGGTTATGGTTAGGATTAAACTCAGAGTTAGGGTTTGGATAGGTTTGGGGTTAAAATTAGAGCTAGGGTTGGGGATAGGGTTACAATTAAGGTAGGATTATGGTTAGGATTAGGGTTAGGATTGGGGTTATTATTAGGGTTAGAGATAGAATTAGGGTTAGAGTTAGGTTTAGAGTTAAGGTTTGGGTTAGCATTACAATTAGGGGTATAGATACGGTTGCATAGTTTGTTAGGGTAAGGATTATAGGTAAGGTTAGGGTTTGGGATAGCATTAGAGTTAAAATTAGAGTTAGGGTTAGGGATAATGTTATAGTTAGAGTTAGGGTTAGATATAGAATTAGATTATTAAAGATATATATAGTAGTAGAAATATAAGTTGCAACATGTAAGATATTGACTAAACACTAACCATAACTATAAGCCTAACCCTAAATGAACCCTAACTCTAACCTTAATCCTAACCCTAAGTGAATTGTAACCATAATTATACCCCAAACCTAACTGAACCTAACTATAACCCTAATTGAACCTTCATTGATCTTTAACCCTAATCCTATTTGAACTTGAAAACTAAACCTAATCCAAAGCTTTATGGGATAGCACTAACTCTAGTTGAACTATAGTTGAACCATGATTAAACCCTAACCCTAATTAAAATATAACCATAATTTTATTATAATCCCAACCCTAACCTTTACCTTGATTGAACCCTAACCATAACTGAACCTTGATTCTAACACTAATAGTAATCTTTTAAAGTAAATCCTAATCATAATCCAAATTGAACCTTAACCCTAATTGGACCATAAATCTAATCAAAATATAACCTTAATTGAACCTTAATTGATCTTTAACCATAATACTATTTGAACCCTAAAACTAACCCTAATCCATAGCTTTATTAGATAACCCTAAATCTAATTAAACTGTTATTAAAACCTAGCACTAACTGTAATCATAACCTTGGTTGAACCCTAACCTTGATTAAAATATAACCGTAATTGAATTATAATCCTAGCCCCAACCTTTACCCTAATTGAACCCTAAACTCTTGTTAAACCCTAATCCTAATTGAACCTTAAACCTAACCCTAACATCAACACTAATGAAACTTAATTGATCTCTAACCATAACACTAATGATGATTTAATCATAACCAAAGGTGAACCCTAACCCTAATTGTATTTGAACCCTAATCTAACCATAATCCCAATTCTAACCTTGATTGAACCCTAAACCTAACCTTAATCGTTATCTTAATTAAACCCTAACCCTAATTGAATAATAAATTTATTCCAATTGAACCTAACCCTAACCCTAATTGATCCTTAATAAAAATCTAACCCTAATTCTAGATTTGAACCCCAAAAATAATTGTAACCCCAAGTTTTATCAAATAAAACTAACCCTATCAATAATTGAACCATAATTAGACCATAACCCTAATATTAATTCCTAATCCCAATTTAAATATAACCCTAATCAATCCATAACCCTAGTTGAACCCTTACTATAATTGAATTGTAGCCCTAGCCCTAACCTCTAACCAACTTGAACCCTATACCCTAGTTGAACCTTAACTAAGTAATTAAACCTCAAACATAACCCTAAGAATGACCCTAATTAAACCATAATCATAATTCAAATTAAAAATTAACCCTAATTGGACTTCAAATTGAAAATTAACCCTAATTGAACTCTAACACTAACTATAACCATAATTGAATCCTTATTGAACCCTAACCTTAATTAGACTCTAACCCTAACCTTGAACCCTAAATACATCATAGAATTATAACCTTGACCTCTAACCAAATTGAACCCTAAACCCTAGTTGAACATTAACTCTAATTGAACCTCAACCCTAACCCTAATAATGATCCTAATTAAACCCTAATCATAATTCAAATTGAAACTTAACCCTAATTAGACCCTAGCCCTAATTGAACTCTAATACTAACCCTAACCCTAATTGAATCCTTATTGAGCCCTAACCTCTAACCTACTTGAACCCTAAACCCTAGTTGAACCTCAACCCTAACCCTAATAATGACCCTAAATAAACCCTAATCATAATTCAAATTGAAACCTAGCCCTAATTGGACCCTTACAATAATTGAACTCTAATACTAACCCTAACCCTAATTGAATCCTTATTGATCCCTAACCTTAATTAGACTCTAACCCTAACCTTGAACCCTAAATAAATCATGACCCTAACCTTAACCCTAATCGAAATCAAACACTAACCCTGAACCCTAATTGAACCCTAACCTTAATTGAACACTAACCTGAACCCTAACACTCATATACAAATGTATAATGTTTTTGGCATAGTTAATTTAGAGGATTGTATATAATTTCATTATCTAGATGGAGTAGGATTTAAAATAAGCACTAAACTAAAAAAATGGCAAAGATATACAATTTTCACCAATACACTTATACTAAAAAATTTAAAAGCAATGACTTATTTTAATTTAAAAGCAACTTGTTCAATAGTAAAATAGCTTAAATTAATCACAAGTTAAAAATTGTTTTGAATAATGTATAACTTATTTTAATCATATAGAATATAGTAAAATACAATCTAGAAAAAAATTAATCTATTTAACCTTTGTATGGCTAAACTTGTTCATGAAGGACACTTGCTAAGTCATTTTCAAAATATAAATTTTATGCACCTGTGTTGATATTATATTTATGATGAACACTTGAAAAGTCATTTTAAAAATATAAATTTTATGAACCTAATTTTGTATATTAATATTATGTTTATGATGAACAATTACTTAAGACATTATCAAAATAAATTGTGCATCATATTTATACTACATCTATTTTTTCAAAATGGTATCTAAAATTCACTAAATTATAAGAATAACATATAAATTTATAATTATTATAAAATTAACTATTTTTTATTATACATTTACAAAAGATGTCATCACATGTCAATACTATATACTATTTTATTTATAATTATATTTATGATTATTATTAGATAAATTAGACATACATAAAAATCAAATTCTCATTTAAAACAATATGATTCAATAATGAAAATACACTTTCAAAATGTTATTTCTCTTCATCAAGTGAACCATTTTTGTTCTAAGTTTGTGAAGCAGCTTTGATTGCTTCATTGGATGAACTACAAATTGTCATTGTTGATGCAACATTTGACGATTTTTAGTTTGTGATATATTTTTGTAATGGATAGAACCTTCATAGAAATGGATATAGAGAAATTTCTCATAACAACCATTTCCTATAGTTCCTAGAGATAAGTGGGATTCGGTTGATCTTAGATGTGTTTTATAAATGACTATTGAAAGAAAGATTGAAGCTGTGAATTTGTATGTGTAATTAAACTCATAAATGAGTTCTCTGCATGTTGAATAGTCCTCTTAGTGTTATGCTTTGTTTCCTAAATGTCTATAGTTAATGCATACATATAAACAGAAAAACATGTTAATAGAGAGCAGATCCTGCTGCCTAGAAATGAGTGGTCAAGCAGTTGTGCTTTATTTTCTAAATATCCATGGTTAATACATATACACTAAAAAAATTATAAGATAGAAAATAGAGAACCGATCTTACTGCCTGGACATAAGTGGGCAAGCGCTTAATCCTATATGCATATTACAAATAAGTTAATGAGTACTTAAACCAAACATCGGAGCTTTGAATTTGTAGTTGAATTATAAATGAGTTGTGCATGCGGGTTGCAACGCCACCCTTCTGCGTCTGCCCCACTACCTCTCTGCCCTCTGCATCTGCGACCAAACAAAAGAACAAAGTGAAACACAAATTTATTTCCATGACTGTCTTCTTTAATATCTTCGCTGGTCTCCATGATAATTTTAATCTCCCCACTGTAATCAAATCCTTCTAAAATTGTTTCTTGTCGTCCATCTCAATTTTTTTAAATCACCTGAGTATTACCATTTAGAGAACCTTTGTGCACAGAGCCAAATTCGCCGCCTCCCAATTTGTGGGTGAATTTTTGGGTTGCAGTCTTAAGATCCTTGTAAGTAAATATTCTCAATACAAAGAGTCTCACAATATTCTTCAACAATATTGCCTCATCTGTAAATATGTGAAATGGATATTGAGCAAACATGAGAACTTGATGGTAATAATGATATCAAAAATAAAAAACAAGAGAAAGATATGGCATTTGCTACTTATTATCCTTGATGACATAGCCAGAATAAACAAAAATATTTTTGAGCGCCATCTTCCAATCATTAAGCTTTTTCAATGAGTATCTGCCATTCTTTTGATATATCCATGCAGTTCAAATGTAGACGGATCCAATGTGTGTTGATCTAAAATGTTCCCTTGCTGAGCTACTGCCACCAGATCGGCCTTCCTGATGGTCGATAAACGATCCGCCATAATATCAGTTTTTCTTCCCATCATGAAATGATCAAGAGCCTCTTGAACCAATTTTTCTGATTCTGCATCTAGAGCACTGGTGGCTTCGTTTAGAAGAAGTATGGAGGGGTTCTTAAGCATTGCTCTGGCTATTGCAATGCGCTGCTTTTGACCTCCCGATAGCTGAAACATTTTTCTCAAACAACAAAAGGTGGAAATGGAAGTGGATTAGAATCATGTACTATATTATTTTTAGCTTTAATTTTATTTGTGCTTTCAAACAGATTTGGAAGAAAAAAATAGCCAAGAACTTGTACAGACCTTGGATTGATTCCTCCAAAGGCGATTGTTCGCAGTCCCTTCAACTGCATCAAATTTTTCAGTTGTTTGCACCATAGAACACACCACAAAACACTCATGAACAAAATGAAAACCAAGCCTCGTATCCTCTGTTCCGCCAAGCTTCGTATCCTCCAGAATTCTTCTTCTTTATAATTTCTTCCATGGTGTCTTTTCCACTCCCATCGGTAGACCCTTCCACTTCCAACGGTTACGATCGAATGCATGGCAGCTGCTGTCCACTACTGAGGATGGAAGGTAACGCATTTGTAATGGATTTCCTTTCTTTTTTATGTACTCAGGTCTTTTCCACCCCTGCTGTGACTGTAGAATGCCTTTCAGCCTAATGAAATTTAATTTTTACAAATTTATTGTTTTTCTTGTAAATATTAGTTTGATAATACAAAATTTCTTACAATTTTATTTAAAGTATAATATATTCATGAAATATTTTTTACTTAATTATTTTAGTGGGCCTTTCTTACTATATAGGTACGAAGAATGAGTTACATCTTTGATGAAGTTATCTTAATCTTGATTAATTAATAGATAAATTATTACAAAGACAAATCTTTAATTTATCTTAGACCTTGTAATTGTTAGGAAAAGAAAGTGTCTTAACCTTTGATTATTCTTAGCATGTTCAATTATTTAATGTGAATTTATATTTGATAATTATCTCATGTTGTTTTGTGAGTTACCTGTGGTTTCTATTTCCAATGAGGAGTTAAGTTGCAAGCTACTGGATTTGTGCATGAAAGCAATTTCTATTTCATGTTGAGTTTGCATGGAATGTGAGCTTTGGAGGTATACTTATATTTTGGTAGGTGCAACTTTTGAATGTGCAGGATTAGTGACAATTGGAAGTATTACATGTGGTGAGATGTGGAAACTTACAATTATGTGCACATGTAATAGTTTTGGTGCTTTCCATGTTACATATTCAATCTTTGGTATTCAATTTCAAAAATGTCTAATAAATGCATTGTACGCTCCTATATATTGAGCACTTGTATTTTGGAGTTGATAAGTTGTTTTGTTGATGCATTGTTATGTTTCCAAAATTAGTGTACATAATTAAGAAGTGTTAAGACTCTTGCAAGAGCATAGCTCTACAATTATATTGTAACTTGTTTATTGTTTGATGGAAGCGGAGCGTGGTCAAAACAATCTGGAAACTCATAACAAAGAGTTCGAAAATATTAACTTCAAATTACTAAGAGATATTCTCATACAAATTGATATTACAATTTTATCATCCTCCCATGTCTCCCTGTTGCATAAATGGTCCCTTAATATAATATAAGGTGACCGTAACAAACATATTAAGATTGGAAATTAGTTCTAACTATTTCCTCAACTATTTCCTACAATATCTCCTCAACCATCTCCTATGATCTCTCCCTAAATTCTCCATGATCTTCTCAACAATATCTATCCCTTTATCCACTCAATTCTCTCCATCTCTCATCCCTACGTAGACTTCTAGAATTAGTCTGCAACACTATATTATTAAACATTACAAAATATGAAATATTCTCTCACACTCCCTTTTAACAATGATTTGTAATTCACATTTTTATCTTTGGTCCCTTAGCCTTTGTGTTTGTGTCTCCTCGTGTCATGCTCCTGCATCAGACTCCCAAGGAACAAAAAAAAAAAACTTCTCATGGAGTCCTAGATCCCAAACTTTCTTTTGTCGTTGTCCACTTGCCTTGCTAATGTATTCTCTTGAGATCAATTGATTTCTGTTGTTGACTGTCTTCTTCTCTTCAGTATGCCTTCTCTTAGGCAATTTCTTCATTAGTATGCATAACTTCTCAGTCTCAATATTTAGCATACTCCTTCGCTGTTCCATCACCATGCTTATGCTACTGCTCCATTGCAATTTTGTTTCAAAATTTAAAAATTTTATGGCCTCCATTGCCATTTCATTATTCAACTTCCATTCTTCATCGCCAAACATTTTCTCAAAAATGTTTAAGGCACTTTGTTGCCTCCCCCATGGATGTTTTATGAAAGATTGACTTTCATTGTCTAAATTCTCACTTTTACCTACATCTACACATGGAATAAACTTTTTACAATAAACATTAAATTCTTTTCATTGCTATCTATGTAGTCTGTTATCCCTCCATATGTATTTTCCTCTCTTTGAACCTTTGATTCTTCTTTTATAGTATGTTGATGGCATTTTCTACTTTCTTCTTCTTCATGCTTCCTTTTTGCAACCTCTTTGAAGTCCTCCTTAATCTCTGAATTGACTAGCCATTCCTTTGAAATCCTTAATTCTGCATTTCTAAGCTTGTCATTCTCCACTCCACATGTTAGAATCTTCTCATTTTCATCACCATCCTCTTGTGTTGAATGAAATAAAATTTCATTCTCAAGTTCTCTCACCAATCTCTCTAGCAATTTGATTTTCTCATCAGATTTCATTAGCCTTGTACCTGAATGTTGCTCTTTATCTCCTTGATCCTTCTTTTGATTGTCTTCATAAACCAACATGACCTTGTTCACTGTAATAACAGATTCTCCCATAACTGAATTTGTCCATTGTATAGGATTTCTACTTTGATTGTCCTTATAAGACAATTCTGCCTCTCCTTCTTTGGTAATATGATTTTGATCTTGTTCTACTCTCATGACAATTTTGAGTGACTGTCCATCATCCTCAACACTTGCAAGGCCTGCATGCATACACAAATTATTAGTTTTTAAAACATAAGGCTTTCTAGCCTCCTTTGATATTTCCATGGATAGATCTTCATGCTGCTCTGAACTTTCCAAATAATCTATGAGACTTTCATGAAGCCTCTCATCAACATTATCATCATCCTCTCCAAGCAATGATCCCTACTCCGGTTCACAATAATGAACTTCTTCTTCTTCAAACTTAGTTTCTCTGAGTTCTTCCTTCGACTGAGCACTCAAAATGTGTCTCAGCTTCTTCCTCAACTTTCTTACAAACAATTCCTTAACAGGCCATATAACCCGTTTCTTCATTCTCCATCCATATCTCTGGTCTCTCTCACTTTCCTGTAGTAGCATCATCATTATACTAAGTTGTTCCATCATCTCAACAATTTCTTTGTCAAATTCCTCTTGACTCATTCTTCTCATTTCGATGCCATTTGCTTTGGCATTCTCCACCATTCTATTGTAGCTTTTACTCGAACCCTTGTTATGACTATTATTAGTCATCTTTACTCTTCCTCTGTGAACTTTTCTTTTCCACTTGTGAGCTACACTAAGCCTCTGTATTAGCAAGTCTGTTTCACCTTGCCACAAGTACCTCACCAAGCTTATCTCCTCAGAGCTTGGCCTTTTGGTAAACACTGGTTTTCCCTTCTGGAACCTCTGAGCTTCTTCTGCTCCTCTAGGCTTCTGCACTCTACTCACTTTCAAGAGCTTCACCTGCTCTTTCCTCAAACAACTCTACCCACATATGCAATTGTGGTGCTGTCTTAACAACTTCAACCCAACCTTAGCTGGAAGTTGTTCTTCTCTTAGTTATGCAACCTCTACTGTAAGGGTTACCACAATTTTCTTTCTCTTTCTGCTGTTACCTGCATTCAACGAATCCTTTATTTAATAGTTAACTGCAAATAATAAAGACCAGGTAATTTCAGTAGATTTTCTTCCTAAGAACTTTTGAGTTCTCTGATTTGCACTACTGCAAGAATCAATCTGTCACCCGTCTTCTCAAGTTTCCTTCCAGTTGTCATTAACAATTTTTATGCAGTGGCTAGGCTTTGGATGTCCGATACCACCGATCATGCATGCTTCTACAATCTTTGCACCATAATTCTATAATAATCGCATGGCTGCTCATCAAATCTGCATCTCAATAGCTGATGAAAACTGTGACACAAGCAACTTCTCCCTTTATTGACTGTCACTTACTTGGATGACTTCCACCTTTGATTCCTTTGGCTGAGTGAAACCCTCGAGTTCCTTTGATAGCTTCATATCTTCTTTGGATCTTTGCTTCCAGAGCTTATTACCAACAATTTATAATGATCCTTGCAAAAAGAATAATTCTTCCAGATTCTCGAGATTTGCAATGATGATCTGCTATTCCTTTTTTTTAACAATGATTCCTCCACTTTAGATGGTGCTACAACAAACTTTATGCAAAACAATTCTATCCAAGACTTCAAATTCTAACTGGACATTTAATCCCTCTTTGCCGCTCAATATTTTAAATTTTTTTAAACAAATATGGGCTCACAAAGGGACTGGTTTTTAATAACCCCTGTTCCAAATTTGTACTCTCTATCTTTTAAATATGATCTGACTGCGTTCTCTCAAAACATTTCCAGACAACTTTTTTTTTGTGTGTTGCAAAACATTTGAAAATTAAGCCCAAATGGTTACTCAAAGATATAAGTGCAAGGTTTACAAATCTGAAAAATGCATTCTACAAGAAATTAATTTCTTCATTACCCATATATCTTGTAGCAACAATTACCGAATCTTCCCGTAGTGATGCTGAATCTCTCTTATAATTCATTAATTGCTTTGACACTTGCCAGGACTTTGAGGCAGTGTATGCCAATGACCAAATCATTCTTTTTCAAACCCATTCATCAGTCACATCCCACGTCTACAATTTGGATCTGCATGGTGAAAGGTTTATTCTATTCCTTTACGAACAATCGCAAGATTGGCTTGAATCTTGACGGCAATGATTTGAATCTCTGCATCCATTAACTAATTGAATAAACAATATACTTCAGAAATTCTATCTTAAAACACATCATCCCTTCTAGCGATCTAATGTATACTCAAGCTAGCACTTTGTATTCACCCCAAATGAACTCCACAAATCTGCATGTGTCATCACTTCACCGCATCTCTTCTTCATGAGACCAGCCTCATGTGTCTTCAATTTATTGCATAAAACATCGTAATGTAAAGAAATTAATTTTCCTTTCTACAGGATTCTCCTACTCTCAGTGTGCATATGATTCTTCCAGCAGATTGTGACTTCACACAAGGCACATGATGCCTCACTCCTTCACTTCGGATGGTTCTTTAAACTCCAATACACAATGTAGTGGCAAGTAGCAGCTTGTTCACATGGTCGATTCCTCCTCCATCTACAACAATGAACTATTTGAATAACAAAGCAAAACTCCAGCCTCCGCTTGCATTACCAACGATTTCAGATCTCTTCTATTGGTGAGCTCTTCAAATTGCAGTCAGTTCTCTTCAATAATGGTGACTCCAGATCAACAAGAGCTCAATCAAGCGATCCAACTCCTGGGCTACGGCTTCTTTCTTTCTTAACTCCGCAACAACCTTCAATCAAGGCTGCACTTCCTAATAGTTTGGCTTATAAAATATTGAAAACACTCTCCAAACTACAGGCAATTGCTTTGACTTGGACAATGATAATAACAGAGATTTTTATTTTTTATTTTTGTCACTGGCGAATTTCTCCTTGCAAGCAGCTTCTTCAGCCACTCAAAACTTCATCGATTCTTGTCTTTGCACAAAAATCTTAGCTGGCAATCTTCTCTGGCAACAACTTGGAACAAACTCAGAATAGGCACTGATTCTTTTTAGCAACGAACTGTGCAATCATATCAACAATAATCTCTGCACAATTTCACCGATTTCCTTATTTAAAGCTCTACAACATGATTAGCAGATCTTCAACGCAATTCTATTTCATCTCCTCAACTGCTTTCAATCTCCCTGGACAATTCCAGGCTCTGATACCAAATGATGGATAGCGGAGCGTGGTCAAAACAATCTGGAAACTCATAACAAAGAGTTCGAAAATATTAACTTCAAATAACTAAGAGATATTCTCATACAAATTGATATTACAATCGATTCATCCTCTCATATCTCTCTATTGCATAAATGGTCCCTTAATATAATATAAGGTGACCGTAACAAACATATTAAGATTGGAAATTAGTTCTAACTATTTTCTCAACTATTTCCTACAATATCTCCTCAACCATCTCCTATGATCTCTCCCTAAATTCTCCATGATCTTCTCAACAATATCTATCCCTTTATCCACTCAATTCTCTCCATCTCTCATTCCTACATAGACTTCTAGAATTAGTCTACAATACTATATTATTGAAATACTATATTATTAAACATTACAAAATATGAAATATTCTCACACGCTCCCTTTTAACAATGATTTGTAATTCACATTTTTATCTTTGGTCCCTTAGCTTTTGTGTTTGTGTCTCCTCGTGTCATGCCCTCATCATTGTTGTTGAGTAATATAACTGAGTTATGTTTTGGACTATGGAGTTTTTCTCCTAAAAGAGTTTTCCTTGACATAAAATTTTGTGTTATGGTTTCATTTTTTTATTTGTTTATGATATGTATGTGCATCTAATGTTGCAACTCTCTTCCACTTAGATTGGTGTAAGAAGCATATTTCACGCTCTTGAGTTCCTTTTAGTAATTAGAGTATTGCAAATATTAATTGTTTAGGACTATTAATGTTAAATTTGTACCCAAATAAATATTAACATCTAACACTCCCAATTAATACTTAATGGGGTACTTTTTATCAATTATTTTTATAAGAAAAAAATGAAGATCTATAATTATCTCCCATGTTTTCTTTAAATGTTACAAAAAGAGATCTTATATATTTTATTCTTGTAGCATTTATCAATGCATCTTTAGGTTCTTGTCACAATAAACTCAAAAAATTACAATGCCCATAGATCTTATAGGTTTTCCCAAGCTTCTTTGAAAACAATTATAATATTTTTTATATGAATCGAACTAGATGAAAAATATAATTCCTACACTAATATATGGAATGAGGTGTGCACAAGAATAAACTTGATCATATAGTTATATAAATTAAACAAAAAAAATATTTTTTATAACACAATGATTTATATGAGAAAAAAATTAGGAAGGGAAAACCACACACTCCAAATAAAATCAATGTATTATTGTTGCAATTCATTAGCAAATCCTAATATTTTATTCAAGGAGTACCATTGACAAGAGATCTAAAACAATTTGAGTAGCATGATGGTACCTACAAAACTCATTGTGAAAGCTTCATCTTAGGCACCAAATAAATAGGATCAATACATAAAACCATCAAATAATAATTAGAAAACCATGATCTAAAATTACCCAAAATTTGGTAGTCAAATACCAATTCAAAATCTAATTTTTAAATCTCAAAATGAATCAATAAGCTGAAAAGAACATATTTCTTTAACTTATCATAATTTTATCATAGTATGTTCACTAACTTGGACATTTTATTATCTCAATTCAAGGATATATTTTATCACATATCATAACATACATAATAAGTTGGTTAACAAGTGTAACTCCCTTTTACAACCATTTTTTATGTTATAAATGCTCTAATAGCGCTGGTCAGTAAGGTCTAAATTCTAAATACTACAAATTTTGGTCTAGGAAGTTGAATAAAAATATTTATTTTTAACTAATTTTTTTGAGAGATTGATATTATTATGTTCTTGACATTACGATGCAACATTGGTACACTTATCATAACATTATAATGCAATAAATATATACAAAAAGAGACACAAATACTTGTAGGTCCTACATACAATACCCATAGGTCTTATATAATGCTTAGGAGGTGTCATGGCCATCACCCTTCTTAATAGAAACTCCTTGAGGCTTAATATTGTTTTAAATTTATAGTATTTTGCACTATATAATTATTTTATAAATATGTCTACCACATTTTAATTTTCCAAGAATAATTGAAGAGAAATTTTACTATTGAGAAATATTTCTCTAAAGAAGCAAACATATACATTGATGTGATTTGTTCATTGACATCGACCATGATCCTTTCCAAGAGAAACATAATTTTAGCTATGAAATAATAAATAACTAATCTAGTTAGAAGTGGATTTCCTATCAATAGTAATACCAACATAACTTAGCATGACAATAACCAAATAAAATAGTGTTTTTGGTGCAAGAATAATAAACACCATACATAAATTTTCCTTTGATATACCTTAACATTATTTTAGTCATTTTATGATGATCTAAATATGTCTATTGTATGAATCTAGATGCAATATCTATTACGTACATAATTTAATATCTGTATATACTAAGCTAAATCAACATTCTTACCAATTGTCTATACATGTAGTAGGGTTTATTTTCAACTTGTGGCTTTAGGATCTAATATGATACCTACATCAATATGTATAGTGGTAGGTTTATAGTACATTATATTAATATTTTAAGTTGGCCATGTGTGTATCTAGCTTGACTTATCATAATAGAATAATGATCTTAAAATATTGATATTTCTAAAAAATGATGAAGGCCCAAGTCATTCATTTAGAATCACTAATTAAATTTATTTTTTATATTGTAAATTAGAAAGTTAAGAGTAATGATAATGATTAGTTCATTCATTCACAATACAACTATAATAATTTGGTCATATTTAATTTAAACAAAGTGGTAATTACAAAGTGATACATAGTTTTCTATATAAATAGATATAAAAAATTGGTTAAGACGTATATTTCATATTTCATATTATTAATTTCATAAAATAGCATTGTTCAACATCTTAAAGGGTTTTGAGCAACTTTCTTTGTTATAAAAATACTAAGTTAGACCTCCCCAAGGTTTAAGATTACTAGATCTTAGATATACTAGGATAACCAAGGGGTTGAAATCTTGCTATTTAGAAGGGGCGTAATTTAACTCAAGAAAGCATATTACATGAACTTATATTTGATCAAAAGATCAAATTTTAGAGTAACATTAAATAAGAAAAATATACATAATATGAATGATTTTATTACACACAATGAATATATTTTACTTGAATGTATAAACTTAGATTAAAAAAGTTAAATAATTGAACTATATTTATCCTACTAAATGGACCTAATTGAACTTAATAAAAAAAATTACACAAGGCCATTTGATCACAAACACAAATTTAAGAGGAATATTAACCAAGAAAAGTATAAATAATATAATTGATTTTGTTACACACTGAATATTTTTTAATTGAATGTATAAAATGTTTAAAAAGTTAAATAAGTGAACTATATTAGTCCAAAAATTGATTTCAAACAAATAAAAAATATAGATGGGATTATTGAAGGGTGAGATCAAGATATATAATTCATATTCATTAAACATATTTATACAATATAATTCATATTCATTAAACATATTTATACAAGTATGAAAAGAATGTAGTTGAAAAAACTACAATACTAAACCAATCACCAACTATAATGTAATATGATGCTAATATTCGCCCTTATTAAATTGTTCCTCTAATGTACCCATAAAAACTCAAATTTCACCTTTCTAAGACCCCCTATTAAGGCTTACAAAACAAAACTTGTTGACTAAAAAGAATATATACATTATTGAGATGATCTACCTTGAATAAATAAATTCATCAAACAGAACTCCATTAATCTGCATTGTGACCCTGGGAAGGGTGTAACTTCGAGATTCATTCCTAGTTTCTTGGACTACCATTTTCCTAAACTCTTGAATCATTGATTCTTGAATTATTCAAAAGCAATCCATATTGAGTTGTGACAAAGCTCCATCAAGTTGTTTGATGGCCCATGGAAGGGTATAATTCATAATCATAGTCTCATAAACTCATTGGAAAAAAATCCATATTAAATTCAACACCAAATTACTTACCTATATCCAAAAATTAAAATTCATAATATATGTATTCTTCAAATCCATCAACATTAAAAAATAAATTAGGAAAGAAATCCAAAAACGCTTCTCATGCAAAGAATCATCTCAAAGTGAGAAGGTAACTTGAGATGATGGAAATCCCTCCATCCTTCCTATTGTATATGTTTTCATTAATATCAACTGAGTAGTGATGTCAAAGGAGCAAATCAAAGGAGTGATGATGATCAATATAATTTGTACACAATTGTACCTTGTTGGGAAAATGTGCCTTAACCTTGTAATTATACAAGGTACTATTAATACATAAGTATTGTTTATACATCCATGGTAAAAAAAATTATTTATATTTTATTATTATAAATTTTGATCATTCATCATTAGGTCTTAGATCTGATGGTTGATATTTTATTAGCTTGAATTCCCTAGAAGGTAAACCTATTTTATGAGGGAATTGTGTTACAGCTGTGTGTTGTGATGTATTATGAGATTTTTGTAGTAGTTGTGTTGCCTCTAGATCTCTGGTTGGTGATACTCCTTGAAACATAGAAAAGAGGGTCTAGGTTCACCATAACATAGGGTTTTATACTAAATTTGGAATGTTTCACCAAACTTACTATAAATAGAAAGAGAAAAATTGGGTGTAATGAACCTACCTATTTTCTATTTCATTCAAGAAAAGAGATTCTCCAAGATAGAATTAACTTTGAGCCCTAGGGTGAGTTAATTATATGGAAGATTTGACAATTTCTTTTATGTATGTGTGGATGGGGGGTAAAGTTCAAACAACACTTTTGGGAGATGAAAATAAAATAGAAAATGACCTCAAATCTATAACCTAAGACCTGACTCATGTAGATGAAGCATACCTCTAACCAAAATAGACATTTTTATGCAAAATAGATGAGTGGAATATACTTAAAATTTACCTCAAGATTAGTTACAAAGTGTCTAGGACCCCCTTGTCAAAAAATGGTGAATGGGTCCTGAGATAGCTTTTTGAACTGAGTTTTTAGGAGCCTCTAAAGACGTATCTAAGATGTAATTTCTCATTGGTTTCACACGAAAATGATAGAAAATAAATTTGAGATCTGAGTTTCCATGATCTTGACAACTTTTCTTGCAACTTTGACAAAATTTGCAACTTTTGTAATTTTTCACTTTAGAGATCTCCAATCTTCAATTTTCCTTCAAAGTAAAATCTGCAACATAAACACAAGAGGGAAAATTGTTTTTTTTGGTGAATGGGGGTTTTCCTTGGTCGAACCCTGTTTTGGTAATTAAACCTTGAATTGAAATGAAATAGCATGAAAGGAATGAAGAATTAACAACTCAATGTTGCAACTCACCAAACCCTAGAATAAACCTTCAAAATACTAAAATATTGCATGAGATGGCTTCAATGGATGTGGATCTTGATGCTTGAATCTTGCTTTGAATCTTTGACTTGAATGCTTGGATTAGATCTTGAAACCTATATCACAATGTTAGCTCCAAAAACATGCATGAATGAACATAACTTTGAGATGATTCTTGAGATCTTGAATATTGCAATAAATCCTTGATTATTTTTCTCTTTAATTCTCTTGACAATAATATTTTCTCTTGTGAAATTTCTCTTAAAAATCTAATGTTGATTTGACAAAATAACCTTGTATTTATGGACATTTATCCTTAATTTCTTGAAAATTAAATATTGCAAGTTGGCATTTTATATTTGAATTTGGGATGATTCAAGTACCACCAAAACATGTTTTAAAAATGGGTTCCAATTCCTAGGGAGGACCCATTCGCCCATGGGAAAATGGGTCCCAAGTATTGGAACACACATTGCTCAAGGTAAAGTGTTATGTGTTGGAATTAATTATTATTGGGATTCCCCTTTGGAAAATTTAATTTATTAAGCTTGTAGACATAAAATAGGGCTTATTAAGGCATAATTAATTCCAATTTAATTAAGAGGGCCCAAAAAAAGTGTGAAAATGTAATGGGATACATTTTTTAACACTACATTAAGGTATTATTAAGTCCATTTTAATTAAGAGGTCCCAAAAAAGTGTGAAAATGTGAAAGGATACATTTTTCTACAATACACTCCTGTGAGAGGCTTGCTATGCAAGTATATTGCAATCTTTGTGATTTCTGAATAATATTTTGGGTAGGTGTGGGGTTTTTCTCCCGAAAGGGTTTTCCCTACATAAATCACCGTGCTGTGGTATGCATGATATTTATGTTTATTTTTGTTTAAGTTTATGTAACTAGAAATATCTAAAAAAAAAATCATTGTTCTCTTCTCAAGATTAGTGTAGGAATTTGTTCCACTATCTTAGCTTATGTAATGATGGAAAAAGGGTATGCCTTTTCCTTGCTTAATTTGGGAATAATTAATGATAAATTAGACTTGATATCACCTTGATCTAGTGTTGTGATGATTTTTATACATCCACATTAGGTCTTGGGCCCTTTTAAAGCTAAATAAACTTAACTTTTTCCCTAATTTAGTGTTGTAAAGTATATTTATTGACACCTTCAAATTAAATTTAGGAGGCTTGTAAACTAAATGGATAGAATCTAGTGTTGTAATGTGTTGTACACATTCAGATGGGATTTTGGGCCATTCTAAGCTAAATAGACCTAATTCTTCCTTAATTTAATATTGTAAAAGGTATTCATTTATATTTTTACATTGAATTTTGGACCCTCTTGCATTTATGACTTTAATATCATCATTAATAGGCCTCTATGACCCTATATTATGCATCTCAAGGAATATTTCAATTAAAAACCTAACAAAACCAACAAATAAGATTAATTTACATTCCCTAACACTTTAGCAATCAAAATAAGCCCCTTGGGACCCATTCACGACTTTGGGCTAATGAGTCCCATCCAGGTGGGACCCATTCACAACAGATGGAAAATGAGTCCCATTTGGCCTATTTTCAATGTTTTGAGTAGAAAATGTGGGTTTTAAGTTCAAATTTTATGAATGTCAGCCTGTGGGATCTAATTAATAGGCTATTAGATGGATTTCCTATATAAATGATCTCTCAAATCATTATTTCATCAAGCATTCATGTTATCAAGTCAAGCACTCAAGAGTTACGCATTCCAAGACTTTATAAGATCATCAAAGGTGGCATTCAAGATCATTTTAAGGCATTCAATGGTAGAATTATTCATCAATTAGTCAACAATTCAAGATCCATCATCTGTCAAGGATATCAAACATCAAGTATGTTATTGACTAGTGTTGTGATGTAGCATTGAAGAACCAAGATCAAGCATTGTTCTACACCTATTGTCAGATCAAGATCTACATCTATTGGCTCCATAGTTGTTTGTTTGCACCAGATCAACCTATTAATGCTCGATGGCGCGAGTTAGCAACGGATCACGAGGAGGAAGTTAGTCCATGTCATGAATCCCAAAGGGAGTGTTGATCACGCGCCAACAAACTCCTTATTCAAACCCGGTACCTATGGCTCGATGCCAATCGTTGGCCCCGCGGTTGCCATTGCACCAAAAGATTGACTAATTAATTCTGATATAGCTGCCATAGTTAATGGATCCATGGGAGTGGCTAGTCATGTCATGAATCTATGCAGGGAGTTTTGATCACCTACCAACACATTTATCATAGTCATTTCATGTTGAGTTCTGGTTACAGACATCGTAAGGTATTATTGTGTCCATGATTCATGTTCTTTTATTTCATGTTTCATGCCTTCATTTCATTATTATCATTTTGGTTTAATTACTACAAGGGTTTGACTAGGGAAAACCCTATTCCCTAACAATCAACACTTTTCTCTCTCTTTTATTGTAATCCGGATCTAGGTCATTTGAATAATTGAAGGATCATTGAGGGGTATGTGCACGATCATGATGGGCCAAAATTGAGTGATATGATGGAGATGTGTAGAATTACTATTAATCACTAATGACTTTTTACCCAAAATTGATAAAACAAAAAGGTTTTAAAAGAGATTCTCGGCTTTCCACTAATATAAATTATTCTTTACTTTGGATTTAATAAATAATTAGTATTCATTTCTATTTGAATTACGACTAAATTTCGAATTGATAGGTTGATTGAAAAACATCTATAACTTTCAAATGGCATCACCTTTTTTGAATCTAAAATATGTTTCACATTATATGTTTCATATACTATAGGATTAAGAAAATAAATGATTTTTCATGAAGTTTTGACCAAGTTAAAGAGTGGTCAAACATCACGAGTTTTATATTTTTAAAAGTTATAATAAAAAATTCATAATTAATTTATTTACTTGGAAAAAAATTATGAAAATATGCATCACATAGAGACATGAGTCTAAATCTACTTATATCTAAAATCTTATAAAATAATACCATCATTTTATTGTGGTTAGGGTGGTCGAACCAGGACTTTTACTTATTTTTTTCCACTGAAAGTTAAGTACTCTTGCGTGAAATTTCAAATTTTCACCAAATAGATTTTTTTTTAAATAAACATAGTCATTTAGAAACTACATTCAATTTTCTACAAATTCTATTCTTACATATTTTTGAAATAATATAGATAACTTATTCAAATTTTTACATCAAATAAACCCTAACTCTGATTTTTCTAAATTTTTTGCCACTTAAGGGCCTATTTTTTCCATGATGATCCTACACATACCCTTGAGGATTAGTTTACAAGCTTAAAGAAAGTTGTTGGATTTGTCTCCCTGATGCAGATCTTGGTGTCTTTGTTCTAAATCAACACAAATCAGGTTATTTCAATCAACATATAGGTTCTCAAAACCCCTTCAAAGGACTAAGCCAATCTAACTCTGTCCTTGCTCTAGTATGTCTGCAAACCCAAATAGTTCAAGTTTTCTCACAAAGAAACCTCACAATAGTAAAACCCTTGACACTTTCAAATACCCTTTTATTGCATACTCAGACATATCCAAAAATATCTGAGTCACATTGAACCATCTAATTCAAAACCTTGAAACTACGCTGACCTATTGGACCAATTAAGTCACTTTTTCAAAGGAAGTGTCTCCAAATCTCACAACCAGTTTTGAATAACCTCTCATACCTTAATAATAGGTAACATAAGGCCTAATTCAATGGTTTTTAGGAACACAAACCCTCATATAGCCACTGTACTAGGAAACCCTCATTTTTCACATGTTAAGGGTGGGGTTTATTGAAACTTATGGTTCCCAACCTCTCCAAACTCTGTCACCACCTTGAAAACTCTTTAGTGTCCCTTACAACACTCAAAAAACCATCTCACATCCTCTACTTACAAGATTTCATCAAACTCATTCACAAACCCATCAATTTCATACCCAAATTCCCTACAAATCACATGGGGTAGTCTTAATTTTTCCAAAAAACTTTCTCACAGTCCAAACCCCTCACCCTACTATCCTAAACTTAACATCTTGAGTCCATTCCACTTATAAAAAACAAGTATAGAGGGTGGAATGGGCTTTATTTCATGATTAAAGCCTTAAAACCCTTGACTAGGGTATGTCAGGCAGTCACAACAAAATAGATACCAAATACTTCAAGAATAATTTCAAATTCTCAAATAAAATGTGGATTATAGTTAACAAACCCCACTATTGAATGCACAAACTTTCAGGAAGATATGATTTCATACAGAATCGTACAAGTGACTCATAATGCAGAATTCACTATAAAAACACAGAAATTAAAGCAAAACCAAGGCTTCCTTTATTGATTCTCCTTAACAATTCTTTCGACAAACTCTTACATCGATGTAGTAGAAATATATAAACATCTTCCCACTCAAACTACCCTCCAAACTAACCAACTACCTTTCATATCCCAACTAGCTATTGGGCTTCTTCAAAATTGCACTTTTACATTTTTTTTACCTTGACAACATTTGTCAATTTTGTCATTTTTTTCAAATCAAACCCCAAAACCTCCATTGACCATTACAAGGACTCATTACCACACTAAATGGTCCAATAATACCTTATTCCACAAAATCTAATACTCAAGACACCAAATTCTACCTAAGACTCTCAATTACATTTTTTTGCATTTTTGAGCATCATCTTGACAACATTATATATTTTAACAAAGATGGACTCCTAATACATTATAATGGTCAACTTAGACCTTATTGACACACCACAAGACCTCAAACCCCTAAGACAACCTATCACTAAACAAACTTGATCAAATATAGATGAAAGAGATTGATGCTCCTGCACCATACAACCGCCCTTGAAGCTTTTCCAAGTCTCTTGGAAATGAAATCAAAGGTTTCCCAAACTTATCTTCTACATCTCCTTTCTATTCACCTGCCCTTTTTCTTTTCCTCTAAATCATATGATGCTAGCTTGCATCACCATCTCTATGATCAAACTGCTTACCTCCTAACTTTTGTTTCTTTTGCACATACTGGCCTGATAAACATCCCCTGGATGTCCCTTCACTTGTGACGAATCTTTTTCTTGCCTTAGCATCTACAAACACACCTTTCCCTATCTTGAATTCAACTACTTCTTCCTTACCTCTGGTTTCACACTTGAAACTACTCACTTCTCCTTGCATCACCCTTTCTTTTCCATGCATCTTTGTGTTCAGACTTTCCTTCTCAATAACCTATGTCTTTTCAGACTTACTTAACTTTGTATCATCAGTTCTTGATTGCCCTTCAACTTCCTTAGTAGCTACTAGAAAAAATATTATCCCAACCTCAATTCCTTCTTGCCTTTTCATCCCATTTTCAGTCTCTTCAGGGATCTCACTCTTGACCTTTTCTAACTCAGTCTTAGTCACCTTTATTTTACCTTCTTTATTGCTTTTCTTGACTATATCAGACTACAAACTCACTATCCTCTCATCTCTCGACCTTGAAGTGGCTACAATGCCTTTTTCTCTTCTTGTTTATCTCCCACAGACTTCTCAACCTTTTCCTTACCTTGACTGCCTTGTTTTTCTCTTTTTCACCATCCTGCAATGGGGTCAATATAAAAGTGATACCATTTTCACAATATTATATGTGTTAGCTCTCCTATCATAGATTGAGTTCCTATCAAATTTCCATGGTCTTCCAAGGAGTAAATGGCAACAACTCATTGGAAAAATATCACAAATCACTTTGTCCCTATACTCACCAATTTGAAACTCAACTAGTGCTTGCTCCTTAACAAAAATGGATTGATCATCACTCACCCAAGAAGCTTTCTATGGTGTTTCTAGAGGGATTCTTTCCAACCTTAACTTGTCAACCATTTCACAAGACACTATGTTATCAGTAGATCCTGAATCTATCACTATTTTACACACCTTACCTTTACACCTTCAAGTTATCTTGAAAAATTGTCTTCTTTGAGCCATCTCCTTCTCCTTGGATGCTTGAAATAAGGTTATTCTCACCATCAAAATTTCTCCAACTTCGGGAGCAGCATGTATACTATTGGAATTTGAACTCTCACCTTCATCTTCTTGGACAATTTGAGCTCTCCTTTCATTCTTCCTTTCTCCACCACTTGATGAAGCACCAAATTTTTTAGGGCACTTGTAGGCTGGATGTCCAAACTCATTGCAGCTATAGCACCTTCCTGAGAATATATTTGCATTCCTACCACCTACAAATTTGCCTCTTGATCCCCTGAATCCACCTCTAAAATCTGCAACTAGTTCTTGTCCTTTATGTGCATCACCTTAACTTTCATTTGTTTTTCTTGAAGAATAAAATGTAGCTCTACCCCTTGAAGTTTTTCACCTACCTCTTGTTGCATTTTCTTGTCTCCTTTTCACCTTCTCTTACTCCCTTATAGCCATCTGATATCATTCTTCAATTGTCTTTGGATTATGCAAACTTATTCCATCCTGTATGTTAAATCTTAGTCCACTAAGATACTTGGCCACTTTCTCAACATCATCAACCATATTTCCTACCCTTATGCTCAGTTTATAAAACTCAATAGTATAGGTTTTCACATCCATTTCTCTTTTCTTTAAATCTTGAATTTTTTTTTACATTTGGATAGCATAATCATTTGGCAAAAATTTACCTTTTAATTTGGCTACCATCCTATCCCATTAAACAATTTTATACTTACCTCTTCTTCTCCTCTCCGCTTTTTCATAATCCCACCAAAATAATGCATTCCCCTTCAATTTAGTCTTGTCTATCTTCACCTTTTCCTCATCAGATGCATCCTCACATTCAAAGAAGTTGGCTAAAGTTGCAATCCAATCTAACAATGAATCCTCATCTAAAGTACCATCATACATTGGAAAATCAGCTTTTACTTTGTGCTTGTTTCCTTTTACTACCTTCAGTAGCTTGTCCATTCTTTGGACTTCAAGATCCAACTCTTCATCTACATTTTCATATTCTTTATCTTCTTCATCTTCAGTCTCACTTTTACCTCCCACAATCACTCCTCTTTTTTGTCATGTTTTCACACTATCCAACCTTGCTACCAATCTATTCTATAGTTCTCTCAATTTTTTGATCTCCCTCTCAATCTTCTCTTCCATCTCTTGCATTTTCCTTGCCACATTATCTCTTTATGGAGGCATCTTGACACTTTGACTGTTCAACTTCCAAATTTCCTCTCTTCAATCAACAACCTTCAACTTTCAAAAGACCTATTCCCTATGCTTTGATACTAGTTGATGCAGAGCTTCATGTCTTTATTCTAAATCAACACAATTCATATTATTGCAATCAACATGCAAGTTCTCAAAGCCCCTTCAAAGCACTTATCCAATCTAACTCTATCCTTGCTCTAGTAGGTCTGTAGACCCAAATAGTTCAACTTTTCTCACAAAGAAACTTCACAATAGTCAAACCATTGAAACTTTCAAATACCCTTTAGTGCATACTCAGACATATCCAAAAATCTCTATGAGTCACTTTGAACCATCTCATTCAAAACCTTGAAACTACGCTGACCTAGTGGACCAATTAGGTCACCTTTTCAAAGGAAGTGTCTCTAAATCTCACAACCAATTTTGAATAACCTCTCAGACCTTAATAAAAATTAAAATAAGTCCCAATTCAACAATTTTTCGGAACAAAAACCTCATATAGCCACTGTACTAGGAAACCCTCATTTTTCACGTGTTAAGGGTAGGACCGCTTATTGAAACTTATGGTTCCCAACCTCTCCAAACTCTACTACAGCCTCCAAAACTCTTTATTATTCCTTCCCACACTCAAAAAACATCTCATAGCCTCTACATATGATATTTCATCAAACTCATTCACAAACCCATCAATTTCATACCCAAATTCACTACAAATCCATGGGATAGTCCTTATTTTTCCCAAACACTTGCTCACAGTCCAAACCACTCACCCTATTTTCCTAAACATAACATCTTGATCCCATTCCACTTAGAAACAATTAGTACGGAAGGTGGAATGGGCTTTATTTCATTATTAAAGCATCAAAACCCTTGAACAGGGTATGCCTGAGCAGTCACAACAAAATAGATACCAAATCCTTCAAGAACAATTTCAAATGCTCAAATCAAATGTGGATTATAGTTAACACACCC
>VDFB02190529.1:0-10080 GCA_007258455.2 Sequoia sempervirens
GAAGCCAATTTTTTTCGAGCCCTCCATCATTTTCAACCAAAATTTGACTTTATGTTGAAAATTTGGCTTTGGATAATCACTACTAAGCACCTATCTTCATCCATAGTTTGGAGCATTTAGGCTTCCAATGGTAAGCTATTGCTACAAAATCATGTGTCTTGGGAAGGTATTTTTTAAATTTTTATTGATAAAATGAAGGTATTTGAGATTATAAGTGAGCTTTATAAGGAAGAGGTTATGTTAAAGTGGCAGGTCAGTATTTAGTTGTATTATACATATTATATTTAAATTTAAATTTGAATATGATAGTTTTTTTAAAAATATATATTTAAATATATTTTTTATAAATTTAATTTTTGAAATTTTAACAATTTATTATTTATTATTAAAATATTTTTAATTAATGTCCCATGCTAAGCTATTGCTACACAACCATGTGTTTTGGGAAGGTATTATTTTAAACTTCAATTATTATGATGAAGGCATGGAGATTACAAGTGGTCTTTATGGGGAAGAGGTTGTGTTAAGTGATAGATCATGTTAGTATATACATACTATATTTAGATTTGGATATGGTAGTTTATTTAATGTAATTTTTAATATTTAAATATATAAACATGTTTTTACCACAATCATAATGGTCCAACCGAAGCCATGATAATAATTCCATAGTTTAACCATGGCACTCACCAACAACTAAAAAATTGTTATTTTAAATCTAAAAAATATAACATATTTAATATAATGATTATACATAAATATATATTGTTGAATATATGGTAAGAGTAAATAGTTTATATAATTGTTTATTCAACTTAGTCTTTATTATGTTAATTTTTTATTGTTAATATTTATTTAAAGCTAAAAAAATAGTATAATATAATGATGGTATTCTCAAAAGCAAATATGGACTAGAGTATCAATATTTTTTGATCTAGCAAGATATTTTATATTAATTTGAGAAAAAAAGTTACATTGATCGAGCCCAGCTTGGGCATCCTGCAAGTATTTCATTCATCCCAAGAAACACCAAAATTCACAGACCCAAAAGACACTCCCACACAGGACTACCAAACACCCACCATTTACAGACCTTGTACCGTACTACCCAAGAAATACAAAGACAATGCCGAACATCGAATGAGCTTGAAAAGACCCAACACATTTTACTTTAATTCAAAAAGAAAAAAAAAGAGATACAACATCCATCACCTATGCCCCATTCACCATACATTCTGCTGAGTGAAGACCTTAAAGTCCCTCTTCTAGGCCGAGTCTGCAACTTGAACCAGACAAAATTTTTTCTTCAGGAAGTCCACCCCTGCAACAGCCAATTGCCTATGCTCCACAAGTTCTAAACCATTCACGTCCAACAGAAAGGGAAAATAATTAACCAATGCCTCCGAGTCGTTGAGAAGATGAAGATCCCACAGACGAGGTATGCCTTTCCCCAAATGAGCTGCAGCCAGAGCCCTATCTAACCCAATCAACATATCCTTGCGGAACAGATGCCTCATAATAACCCTCGCATTTGCCTTGGAGACCCCAACATCCAACAAGCCCACCAACACCTAAGAGGAAATGTTAGAATCCAACCGGTACCCTTCAGCTTCCACCATGAAACCTTTCCCCGCAATACATTTGATAGCTGCGAAAGTCAAATAATTGGGATCACGAATGAGGTGTTGCAGACAGAGGGAAGTAATCTTACCTTCAAAAGCTATTTGCCTCTTTGAACTCTTAAGCTGCATCGGAGTGTCCATGCTACCTGTCTCTAACTCCTTGGCCAAAACCAGCAAAATGAAACGACTCATTGCCTAGCGAAAATGCAGACTTAGAACAGAAGCAAGCCACTAGCCGGTTAAATGAATGAATGACCATGCTTGGCAATAATGCCCGCGGTAGCTGGCTAATGTCCTCGACAGGACATCACACACTTCACAAAGCCGGCGGGTAATGATGGAAATAACACCATCTAGAGATTTCCCCCAAAGACACATGCAAACCATGTAGCCAACGCCGCCACCTCTCCTTGTCACTTGCCACTCGGCCACTCCAGCCGACTTACGGGGATGGAGTGGCGCCCACCCTTCCTCTACCCACTAAAGCATCAATATTAACATTTATATTTTTGTAATAATATTTTTAAAATTATGTATCACTTGATTCTTATTGTTTTGAGAATTTTATTGCTAAATTTATTTTATACTCTTGTGTATTAACTTTTGAACTCTACCCATTTAAACTCCTTGGTGCTATCATTTATTAATTTATGAGCTCTATTTAGTTAAATCAAACCTAAAGAATCTAGTGTAATTGAATACAATAATTATAAATATTGTTAAAGACTATGTTGAGCCTCAATATATAATAATAAAAAATTGAATCATAAACAGTTTATATATTTATTCTATTGAAAATTTTAGTATTAAACTCTTTATATTTCCATGACTTAATTTTTGAGGTATATTCAATTATAGAACAACCAACAAAATAAAAAAATTAATAGAAAATATTAAAAAAAGGAATTCACAAACAAAATTATTAATTAACTAGTGGTGGCTATTTAAAAAGTAGTAAATAAAATTGAATTGTAATAATGATATATTTTAGATATATAATAAATCATTTTTTTAATAATTTTTTTTTAAAAAAAGATAGGAGACTTAAGATGTTTATATTGAATTTGTTATTTTAACTTTTGGTTAAACTATTTAATCTTAGATAAAATTTACCTTATTTTAATTGAGGAACTATTTTATTTTTCAATAATAATGCAATAAATCATAGAAACCATGTTCAAATATTTAGATAGCTAAAAAAAATAGTATAGAAATGTCATTTTTAATATCCATCTAAACTACTAAATAATTAATTGTGTTAATAGGTAAGTAGATAGATAAAAAAAGGAAGGAACACTATTTATTTTAGAATTTAATAAGAATAATTATGTTTTATTTAAGAATTTAAATTTAGTTTAATTTCTTTTTGCTAAGTGAGTTGCAACATCATTATATTGATCTCAAAAGAAAATTACATGGTTCTCATTACAAAATCAAAAAGAAGATTTAGCTCATTACTAAGATAAAAGAACTATGTAATCTTCTTTGATCATTATATTGATCTGAAAAGAAAATTACATAGTTCTTACAAAACCGGGGCCATTGAGCCTAGAAAAAATATGAGCATACTATTATTAAGATAACAACTAGAATTTGCTTGGATCATGAAATTTCATAGTTTTAAGATTTAGCTCCACATTTGGTGTGGGAGTGAAGATGCAGTTGAAAGTTACTTTATTTTTCTTTCTTTCCCTTTGCACAACTATCTAGTTTCCCTCATCCCATTCATGGTTGCACCCTTTTCCTTTGGGGAGTTCATTTCCCCCAAAGGAGATGAATTTTGAGTTCTTTGTTTCGTTTCCAAATCTTAGTTTTGTATGTGGCCCTTTGAAGCCTTAACTCTTTCCCTCCTTAAGAGAGGTGAGTCATCAATGGCCCCAGATATGGAGGGAAATGGTGGATCCTAGGATATTCATCATTTTCAACCAAAATTTGACTTTACATTGAAAATATGTCTAGTTTTCATATGGTAACCTCCATTCACTATCACATGACTAAACACCTATCTTCATCCATAGTTTGGAGCATTTAGGGTTCCATGATAAACTATTACTACAAAACTATTGTGTTTTGGGAAGGTACTTTTTTTAATTTCTATTGATAAAATGAAGGTATTCTAGATTATAAGTAAGCTTTATAGAGAAGAGGCTATGTTAAAGTGATAGGTCAACATTTAGTTGTATTGTACATATTATATTTAAATTTAAATTTGGATATATGATAGTTTTTTTTAAATATTTAAATATATAAATATATTTTTTATAAATTTAATTATAAAATTTTAATAGTTTATTATTTATTATTAAAATATTTTTAATTAACGTCCTATGGTAAGCTATTGCTACACAACTATGTGCTTTGGGAAGGTACCTTTTTAAACTTCAATTGTTAAGGTGAAGGTTATGTTAAGTGACAAGTTATATTAGTATAATGCTAGCATTTAGTACAAGTATTATACATACTATATTTAGATTTGGATATGAAGATGACGTACTCAAATATTTAAATATATATAAATATGTTTTTATGTAAAATTCCATCCTCGCATAACAATTTTTTTTTTTAATAAACAAAGCACAACTACCAACTTAACCAACCCATCATATTCCATGTAAATTAGAAGTGTTAATTTCAATAGCTCTATATGAACCATGGTGGCAACAAAATCAACACCCCTACTTATTCTTACACTCAACCTATGGTAAGGTCCCAAGGCCAAGGTCTTTCCTAGACCTACAACCTAAGCCTTGAGGGTTCATGATGACCCTACCTATGTATCCCCTCATGGGAAATCAGAGGCATCGTAATTCACCCCACAATGATAGAGGGAGTTCAATCTCTCCTCTCATAGGAGATCTATTATCTCACCTTAACCCATAACTATTAATTTAGTACATGTAAGCTTTCGACATAGTCAGTTATAATAAAATGATAATAACTTTCCATCAAGTGTTGGGTCCATACCAATCATTATCAAACATTAGTATACAACATTCACAATATTCACAAGAGATCATTCATACCATAACTCAAATATTTTACACAATGGTCATCATGAGCATACCACCAATATACACAAGTTGATTAGCTCATACATTGTACAAGCACAATAGTGACTAAATCATACACAACCATAAGTTCAACAATGATTGAATCATACAATGACAAGCTATTGCTATAATGATGATTAGCTCATGCATACGTCACAAGTACAACAATGATTGTCTCATACACATATCACATTTATATTAGTGATTGGCTACAACATATATCACAAATACACAGTGACAAGTTCTAACCATACATTACAAATACACAATAACAAGCTCTAACATACATCACAAAAACATAGTGATGAACTCTAATATACATCACATCCACAATGGCCGGTTAACACATCACACTGGCTAACACATCACAATGGCTAACACATGTCCATAATGCATCCCAAATAGAAAGAATATCAGTGCATTGTGCACTACACCGTGGGTCCTATCCTTTCCACTAATCTTCTACACCATTGGAAAACTAGGAAGAGGATTCGGTGCATCCCATGCTACATTGTGGGTCCGTCCTCAACCCAACAAGGCTAAGTATATAGTCTGGCAACTGGGAGAGGATTCAATGCATCCCACACTACACCACGGGTTTATCCACCATCCCAAGGGTTTCCCCAAGTAGTGAACCTACCAAACCCAGTGGATTCCAACTTCAACTTTAGTAGGCCACCAAACAAGTTTTTCCACCTGAAGAAGAAGTAGCCCCTAACATATACTCCGCCTTGTGACCTTAGTAATATTAAGGCCTATCTTCTTCTTCACAATCCTCGGTAACACTTGGCATCAGTCACTTCTGTGCTTACCAGTGACAGCTAGTGAACCCTCTCAATACAAGATTAGCCCTAGATTACCATTACCCTCATGGATGGGTCCCTACCCGTGCAGCCGCTACAATCGTATCATAACAAGGGTAGCTTGCTACCTTCACCTCTGTGAACTAGTTAAAAGTTAACTAATCCCTAGTAGTTTCTAAGACATTGTTCATTGGCATGGTCCAATGACTGTCTATCACTACTCAAATATCCTAGAGGTTCACTCTTGGGTAAGTCATACATAACATGAATCACAATCTCAATCCACAGATACATGGGCCTATACATATACACATAGATATGGAGTTGAATTACACAAACACATAAGAGATACATGGAACCAACACAAGATGGAATTTACCCATCATATACGTATAATCAAATACCCATTATAAAGTAGTCAATCTTTTCTTATTATATAAAAACATATTATGTATTCAATACACAATATTAGATTCCCTTAACTCATTCATACCCATCTGGTACCCATTCAGCCTTGAATTGAAGCCTACTAAAGAGAGAAGGTAAAACCAATCAGGAATAACCCCAAGCCTTGGAGTTATCCCACCTAAACCCTCCCTAAGGAACTTGAGGTCATAGGAGACATCCTTCTCCCAAGGACCACCTACATTCCCGCCTAAATCCCACAAATTCGTATGTAGTTCCCTTTTACAAAGCTCTCAAGGATATCTAGACGATGTGTTCCTACAACTCCAAGATTTCACTCTTTAGGTATACTCTTCAAAGTCTTGGATCAAACTCCAAGTTTATTTATAATCTTGCTCTGAACATCTTGACTCTCTTATATTTTCATCACATTGACCTAGCCCAACTAGGATTATACCTAATACTAATTACTACTTATTCACACAACTCCACGAGAATCACTTCCATTTGAAACTTATATAATAAGTTCAATAAATGGTGTTCTTATAATCAAGGGTCAATAGATACCTTTAAGGACAACCAATAGTATAGTTTGTTTAAATTATAATAAAATGCACATGAATCTTAATTAATTAACTTGGGAACACTATATCCATTAGACCAATACTCTGATGACATAACCCATTAATAGTCTATTAATAGACTAATATTGTTCTTTGGATCTCTAGTTTTCTCTTTACCCTATAGAGCAACCTATATTCTTATAATAGTCTAGTTCATAAATTGGGTAATTTGATGAGTACTTCAAATATGACCATGATGGTCAAAAATAGGGTCTCAAGAGATGTTGGATAGTATGATCTCATAGGTTTATCTGTTAACGTAATTTCAACAACGTAATCAAATTAAACTATAGTTACCTTCCATCTATACTATGTGACCATATTATGGTTCACAATAGATCTAATATCCTTCTTTCATTCACATGATATATCCAATATGAAGGTTCTCACATTTAAGAGGTTGATAGACATCATGTTGCCATATAAAGCATTCCCCATGGTATCAACAAATTATCAAAAGTGTTGAGTTTCAGTATTAAAAATATATTTTGTAAGTCGTAATTGTAGTACCATTAAATGGAATCACCATTACTTACAATATTATGCAACCTCAAGCCAAGACTCATATTTATTGCATCTTATCCTTGGTTCATATTAGAAGGTTATCTTTTAGCTAATGATTTGACCTAGACTTCCTTGCCACCTTATCTCACTTGGAGTCTCAACATAAATCATATAATGAATTCAAGGGTAAGATCCTATTTTATCTCCACCATTGTCTACTCAAAATTTCACACACTTGGCCATTCAAATAATCAACCATTGACTAAAGATAATTCCTTGTTTATGAATTTTCCTGTAATCACAACTTCCACATATCAAGTATTCTAACTTTTGAGATCTTGAACACCATATTAGATATTGGTTACCTCTAGATATTGATTCCCAAAATACTTATAAAGAGTGGTCTTCATTTCATTTAATTTTTTTCTATATTGTGACTCATACATATACAAACATTACCAAAATCTGCAACATTCTTCCACTTGATAATAAAATTGAATCATGACTAAGAATAAGAAAATATACTATTTAATTTAATATACATAATTATAAATCATCTTGAATTAAGAGTTTTTAACTACAACAATTTACATAATAAATGATATGTTTACTTTCATAACAATAATGTGACCCATTAAATATAACTCCTTGAAGAGAACATATATATTAAGTGGGTACACCTAGGCACATACATACAAGAATGTATGTGACTGCCTACAAATATATGACACTCGAGCACATGTGAGTTTATGTATAATATAAACAGAGCCTCATTACTTCAGTTTCACATTAATATTATTTTTAGGACCAAACACCAGTATAAATCAAGCTCGAGTATCATCCATATGTATGCCCTACTATAGAAAGAAGGTGAATAGAAAGAACTTATCTGATAGGGATACCATACAAGCACGAAGTGGCAGCCTCCTCCACACACGTAAGCTCCTTCAATATTCTTGAAGTCACCTCTCTTTGTGCATTTAGTCTGATGAATTTCCTCTTCACTTCCAACTTGGGTAGACACCATAACCTATTCTTGAGCTCTCAGGGAGAACCAGATAGAAAGGTTACAGTCAAGGGTTGTGCAGTATGACTGTTACACCCATCCAATTGTATTTACTTCAAAGTTGCTAATTCCTTTTTTTTAAAAATATTTTGTGCACATCTTGTGATTATCGCAGTCCAAGAGACTGCATTTCTTTAAGGCACTTCACCTCCATTATAGGCATACCCCACATGGTGAAGATACTCTGAGCACAAGTGATAGCATCCATTATCCTCTTCTTCCCCAAGGAAAATCTTCCCTCTGCCTTTTTCTCCTTCTCAATTCTCTCTTTTTCTCCCCTCTCTTCACACTCATCATTCCTCTCGGTCAACTCTTCCTCTTTCTCTTTCTCAGTGACTCTACGCCTCTTCATTCTTGGTTGCAATTTATTTTCCTCTACTCCCTCCCATGTGATTTTGGTGTCCTCCATTCCATTTTGCTCAAATTCCTCTTTAATGAGGCTATCGATGGTAGACTAAGGTATTTTTCATGCCAAACTGACTTTCATCCTTGTAAAGCTCTTGAAAAAGGATGCCATACCCCTGGTAAATTAACACCATCGAACCCTCCTCATGCTTCTACTTCTCACATTTTTCTCCCTGCAACGTGTGTCTCCAGTCAAGGGGTCGTGGGGATTCTAAAATTTGTCCTACGTGCTAGCTTTTCCCATGTGACATTCCATTTTCCCCCGTCATTCATTTGCACCATACTTCTTTGACTGCAGAACTCCTCCAAACACATGCACTATGCCCATCTAATTATTTTGTCGGCCTCCTTTACTGGGTCATTAATACTTAAAATGAATTTGGCATATTTCTTTTTATTATTTTTCACCTACCCATTGCATTCTCTTAAATTTTTCTTAAGACTTTAATGGGTTCCCATGACGTCCTCCATCACCCATCTCACCCAAATTAATGGGTGTGCATACCTTCACATGGTGTCTGTATTGGCACCATGTCTCTTGTCCCTCTCAATCTCTTCTTTCCTCACCCAGGGCCATTCCCATACGGGACAAGGCCAGGGATGCTAAGATTTTACCACAATCACAATGGTCCAAACTTACAACAACAATAATGCTGCAATTTACCATCGCAATTAGAACAACTAAAAATTTGTTATATTAAATCTAATCAAATATAATATATTTAATATAGTGATTATACATAAATATATATTGTTATATTAACTAAAAATATATACATTTGAACTTTTGAGCTATTTCCAAAAGTTTGGTAATATGGAAATTCTGGACCGACCCAAACATTTTGGAGCCTTACATTGTTCTGTGTCATTTTTTTTTCGGAGCCCTCTGTCATTTTCAACCAAAATTTGACTTTATGTTGAGAAATTGGCTTTGGACAACCTGTATAATTTTAATATGGTAACCTCCATTCACTACTAAGCACCTATCTTCATCCATAGTTTGGAGCATTTAGGCTTCCATGGTAAGCTATTGCTACAAAATTATGTATTTTGGGAAGGTACTTTTTAAATTTCTATTGATAAAATGAAGGTCTTTGAGATTACAAGTGGGCTTTGCGGGGAAGAGGTTATGTTAAAGTGACACATCAACATTTAGTTGTATTACACATATTAATTTTATTTATTTTATATTATTTTATTTATATTCCTGTGAAGAGAAGATTCCCATATTAATAGCAATGAAAATTATAAATGGCCAGCCATGACCAACAAGCAAATTTTGCATCCACAAACACTTCAACATCCAAACACCCTACTAATTTCTAATGGCTTCCTTAGAGAAACAACCCAATTGCTAAGGATAGAAAATACTACACTATTTAAGATGTCGTTTTAATGCCAAATTTTTGCAATTGTAATATAATCTGATTTAACTCCACCTTGAGGATTTATTTTTCTTGTACTACAATTCTTGCCACTCCTCCCCATCCTAATTTTTCTGTAACTTTAAGGGATCATTAATTTGAACTATTGCCTATGAAACATGCTCTCCACCAAAAATGACTGGACACTTGCTGCTCATTGAGAATTTTGAAAGGGAAT
>VDFB02190531.1:0-71074 GCA_007258455.2 Sequoia sempervirens
TGCACACCCTTAATCATCATTAAGGTCACATCCTCCATAATTTCCCACTTGCCTCTAATCATTCATTAGCCTATCTAACTGGGTACTTGCACAACCTTAATCATTTGATTAGCCTAACCTAATCCTCATCCTATTTATGGCACATGTCCTTGAGTCAACCTTATTAAAGGCTTTCTCCTTTTGGACAATGCATCCCCCTTCCCCATGTGAATTTTTAATTCACCTTTAATCCCCCAAGGCACCTAAAAGGAATTTTTAATTCCTTCACTTCTCCCCACATGTCCTCTATTCATTCTTTATTCTTTCTCTCATCCCCATGAGAATATTTGATGAATTTTTAATTCCTCACATGTCCTCTCACCCACATGGGGACAAGGACCTCCTTATGAGATCTTGCTCAATCCTAAGGTATTTTGTACCCTCCATGTCATGCACTGCCCCTTCCACCTCATGTCCACTTCACCTTTTGGGCTATCTCTTACATGTTACATGTCAAGATGTGAGGGCTTGTGAGTTCTCAACTCAATTAGCCCTACATCTTGATATTTGGTGGATCAATCTCAACCGCTCCATTCCCCCAGATTTCTGCAAAAAAATCCTATAAATACCCCCTCTTTTCTCTCATTTTGGGGAGATCATTTGTGCTAGCCAAACTCTTGCAGTTTTGTTTCTCAACCTCTACTTAGCCATTTTCACATTTTCATCCACTTGCATCCATCTTCACATCCTCACCTAGCTTGCATCTTGCCATCCAAGGAGCATACACGTCAAAGATCGAAGGGCCAACCACAGGATCGACTCAACGCAAGGTATAAAGTTCCATTTTGTGGCTTTGTCTTGTTTTGTTTCCAACTTAGGCTAATCTTGAAGTGTAGGTTGTTTTAAGTTGTTTATTTGCACTCTTTTGGCTTGTTGCTTGATTTCTAACCACCTAATTCGACCTATCACAATATGAACCAATCAAATATGGACCTCTATCATCCTTGGCATGCAAATAAATATCTTCTCCATATGATTTAGGAATTTCAAAATCACATACCTCATCTTGAATGGACACAAACATTTGGTCAACTGCAAAGGTTTCACCATCAACTCGAGAAATGCACTGAGAGTCATAAGAATCATCACACAAAGATATTTCACTATCAAAACAAATGCAGGTTGGACACAAAACCTCAAGGTCACCTTCATGTGCATACCTCTGATCTTCAAGAGTTAGCAAATCTGAAATTTTCTCACTACTAAGTGAACAAGCTTCTACATTTTCACCACAATAGTTATATTCTTCAATTTTGTCCTCATCAAAAAGAGGTCCAAGATCATCAGAGAGTGAAAAATAAGAAAAATTACCAGCACAGTCATTTGTTTCATAATTTGACACATCACATTGTTTGTCTAAAAATATCTTTTCCTCATCATCAAGGTGATCTAGAAATACCTTCTCATCATCAAATGTATCTTTATCGTACTCAACTGTGGCTGGAAGTGTTACTTGTTCTCCATCAAATGGATCTACACTTTCCATTACTTCCTCTTCCTGATCATCACAAGAACTGCAAGAATCACCTTGTTGCAAATCAAAATCCACAAATTCATCTTCACAATTTGAATATTCACTGGATCCCTCAAAACATACACTGCCATCTATGTCATAATATGATATGCAGGAAAGAAATTCAATATCCTCATCTTCCTCATACAGGCTACCATATGAACCATACTGGCTTGCACATGTCTCATCTTTTATTGGCTGTAGTGTATGAGTGATCTCCTGTTGCTCATCCATGATATCACCATTGTCTTCATACCTTTTCCCCTACGTGGTGTCAATAAATTCATGCACTGGATCAAGGGTACATTGTTTTGATGGCTTTGGCCAATAAAATGATTCAAGATCCCATGCTCCACCAAAATAAGTCCTCCAAACACCATTGCAGTCATGTGCAACATACTTTTTAATTGGATCAATATTGATTAACTCTAGTTGGGCTGATTCTATCTTGAAATTGCCAAGATTCACATCACAGAAACAATTGATTTGATCCTGTGGTACACAATCAACAAGTTGGTTCATTCTTGGCTCCCTATACAACCTGACTTCCTGACCATTCACTAGAATAGTTGCATAAGACAAATCAAACTGAATATTTCCCCCAACTGTTGTTGTCCACTGTCTTGATAAAAGCATCCCAAACTGAGGAGGGGTATCGATTACTATTATATCTATATTATATGCCACCTGTGGATAAGTAGCCAATTTGACTTCAACATTTCTCATGATACCTACAACAGGAATGGGTCTGTTATCCATTGCATAGCACTTTCCCCCATTAGTATCAACCCACATGCCAAGCTACTTCATAACTCCTACTGGCATGATATTTATGGCTGCACCATAGTCTATCATGTAATTCCTCAACAATTTGTTATTTATGAGTAGTGTAGTGAAAAAAGGATCAATTTGTGGGGGAGTTGTCAATACATCACTCAAGCAGACTTCTGGGATATTTACTTTCTCCTGCCTATTGACTACTTCAATAGCTACTTTATTTTCAAAATTCATTATCAATTGAACAACACTGTCTCTATATTCCTTAATTTTCATCATCTCAAGTAAAGGAACAGACAATTTTACCTAAGATAACACCTGAGTGAAGTCAAAAGAAGAGCCCTCCACCTTAATGATTTTCTTCTGCTCCAATGCTTCTCCTTTGTTTTCTTCTTTCTCTCTTTTATTAGGTTGGTCAGGCTTTTGCATCTCCTTGTGTAATTCCTTCACTTCTTCCTCTTGGATAGGCTTCTGTTCACTCCTATCAGGCTGTTTATTTTTTGGCCTCTTCACAATTCCTTGTGTTTCCTTTTGGTCCTCTATGAAGATTCCCCTGGGGACACCTTCATTCTCATTTACTATTCTATTTCTCAACCAGTATTTACTCTTTGCTTCCTCAACTAGAGCAATAGTTAGTATTTCTATCTCCTCTTTGGTGAGTCTCCTCATACTGTAGTGAGTAGGCACCTCAATAGAATGTGGCTCTGTATAATCTTCTTCATAATCAGAAAGGACCTGATGTTCAGCCATATGGACATTGTATTTTTTATTTGAAACATCATACTCATAACCTTCCTTCTCTGAAGATGAGTACCCTTCCTCAACATGGTGAAAAGGATTTGAAGTAAAATATACTGTGTGGTCTTCTCCATCATTTCCTTTCAGCATTCCCTCCTCTTGCATTCTTTGAGCTACAACACAATAGTCTGGGTAATGTGGCTTGTCACAAGCTTCACATAAATAATTGTTATTCACCATATAAGCTCCCCTCTTGCTCAATGGATCAGGAGTCTCTTTTTTTCTTGGCCTAGCTGTTGTAGGTTTTCCATCCTTCCAGTCTATATTATAAGGCATATCATGCAACCTCGGCCTTTCATTCCTATATGTATTCTCCTGTCTGTACTGATAATTGCTGCTTTGTTGAGGAGCCCTAGGGTTTTCCATTTTACTGATTATACCAGCAGCCTTCCTGTTGTTTTCAATTGTTAGTGCTATCTTCTGTGCTTCAGCCAAATCTCTTGGGAACCTATTTCTCAATTCATACCCTGTTTTAGGATCAAATGCATTCAAATAAACACTCAATGCTATAGAATCTGGCAACCTTGATCTAGGAGGTACTTTATTCTGCAACTTGTTGAATCTTCAGTTGAAATCATAAATCGAGTCATTCTAATTTTTTTGAATTCGCATCAATTCATGAAGAGTTGCATCTGGTGCATTTTGATTCCCATATTGCTCTAGGAATCCGTCTTGGAATATTTGGAGAGAATTAATTGAAGATGCTGGCAAGTTGTTGAACCAATCCCTAGCATCTTCAAGAAGTCACATCATAAATAGCCTCATATGTAAATCTTCATATGGCACACCTATGTCTTGGATGAACACATTGAAATTCTTTAAATGTTCTTCAACAGTAATTGCATTTCTCGCTGTAAACTTAGGTACCAAACCTCTCCAACTGCCATCCATAGGGTAAGGGTATAAAGGAAACCCTGCCAAATCAAACTATCTGATCATTGTTGCATACTGGTGAGGGGGGGGACAGGTGGGTACTGATATTGATACATAGGATTACTATATTGTGCATTATGTTGTGAGAAATAATGTTGACCATGAGGTGGCTGCATATTTGTATGCTGAGTAGGAATGTGAGGCAGATGGTTAGGCTGTCTATATTGATTCCCTGTCTGATTGTGAGGAGCATTTGATTGATTAGAGGGCCCTGCACCTTTATCACCTTGCTTATGAGGCGGAACATACTTCGGGCAACCAGCCGTCTGAGCAATGTTTTGTGTATCCTGCAATTCAAATTCTTTCATTGCTTGTATCATCTGGGCTTTCTCCTGCTCCTTTTTGTCCCTTTTTTAGATTCAAACCTTGCTTTGACTT
Source organism: Sequoia sempervirens (assembly GCA_007258455.2). Classification (NCBI taxonomy): domain Eukaryota; kingdom Viridiplantae; phylum Streptophyta; class Pinopsida; order Cupressales; family Cupressaceae; genus Sequoia; species Sequoia sempervirens. Next base: position 4,439 of record VDFB02190531.1, read on the forward strand.
CCTTATAAGTCAAAGATTCATAATCATCTTGAGGAATCGTATTCTCATTGATCTGATTTTGATTTTCCATTCCTTGTTCACATTCCTGTTGATATCTGAGTCCTCCTGCTTCAAGTCTAGCATCAAACTCAGGTTGATTTTGACAATTATAAAATGTATTTTCTTGCTCTTCGGGGGTGCAAAGTTCTACACTTGAATCATCTCTCCATGTATCATAGCGATCACATGTTTCAAAATGTGCTCTTGATGTTTTATCTTTATTTGTCATGCACATGTCCTCACTTATTCCTTTCCCCTTATCAACCTTAGCATCTTTGTGTGTCCACTTATTGCTACCAGCAAGAGCTCCAGTATGACCTCCCCTCTATTGAGATCTTCTTCCATTCATGCTTGAACAAATGCAATGTTTCTTTCAGAGTTGCCACCTACTTTTCCAAAAGTAGGAAAATAATTATTTTTGATCTTTTACCCAGCGGAATCACTCTTTCAGAATCTTCTCAAATTATAACCTTTTCTTCAATGACTCTATAATGTGGTCTTCAACCGAATTTTCTGATATAGTCCCCAGTAGAGTCACCAATTTTTTAGCTCTCAAAAACGCAGGCAGAATGCCTCAAGAGGCTACCAATCTCTTGAAATGCTTTAGGGTAATAGACAAGGTCAAGAGAACTCAACCTTCTACTCTTTAGGTGTTGCTAGACCTAGGCGAGTGTACCTTTCTGAATGAAGCAAACTTGACTTATGATTATCTTTCTTGCACAATGATTTTTCCACAATGGTAGATGGAAGTGAACAAATGAAATCAAACTTGATAGCAATAGCAATTTCTAATCTAAATCCTAAAATGCTCAATTAATAGATGTAAAGAGAATAAATGAATCTTAATGATGAAACAGCAGAGACTAGTTCCTTATTGGGTATGCAGAGTCAAATGAAATCAAGATGAGCAACACTTTCTGGAGAAAACTCAAATTATCTGGCATACATTTTGTTTACATCTTGTATAAACATGCAATATTGTAACTACTAAGCTCTACTTTAATAATCCAGATGAATCTCTCTGATTACTGTGATCAACTAAAAGGATTTAATCTTTGCTTGAAAAAACTAATTGATTAATCACACAAATACAACAAATGTGCATTGATAAACTAAACATAAACTTGTTATGTCAATTTAAACAACCAGAAAGCATCAATCTTGGAGACAGCTTAGCAATACTTTCATTAGATCCAATAGACAATTGACACCAGAAATATGCAGCAACATCAATTGACTTTCATAAATACCTCCATTTGAAATCATGCATCATAGTCTCTGATTTGAAAATGTTTACTCTACTGTATCCATCATCTATCTACTCTATATTGAAAAATATAATCGCTCCCATTTTACAATTACAAAATGCCTATTTATACACTAGCATCAAGAAAATAAATCATATTGAAAATCCATGTCAGCCCTCCACAGAATTCGAGCTAACTTCATGTTGGCCACAGAGTTTGAATTTTTGTTAATCATCAATGAAACAGTCATCGAGAGATATCGTTAGTTATGCCGAAGGCAATTCAATCCCTACAGTCGCCCTGTGGTTCTATTCGCTTTTTCTAGTGACTTATCCAAGTCAGGGAGATGTCATATCGGTCATATTATGTTTCATCGATACGCTTCTTACAGTGTATTATTCATTCGCTGAGACATAGGGAAACTTCTCACCGAGATGCACCTTTTGCCTCATTCATTGTCGCTGTAACTTAATGGTATTGGAGAGACATCTCATAGATTAAACCTTGTTTCACCAAAAGCCCCTTTCTTCATCTTGTGTCACTGTGACCAAAAAATTCTCATACCGACAAATATTTTTGTGTTCCATCAGTGAGACCAGAGGTCACTCGCCGAGACCTCATACTGATATCGCTAACTCCTACCGATACGCATCCATCCACCACCAGTCAGTGTGACATTGCACATTTGTTATAACCTCACACCGAAAACAACACATTTGGCTGAAATGAATCCCTCACATGTTGTTCGATGAGACCACAAGAGTTCGCCATGACATTATATCGATGCCACAACTCATGCTGATATATCCTTATTCAAACTAATCAGCGAGACATAATGAGTTCACTAAGACATCATATCGACGGTATAACTTATGCCGATATAATCCTTTGTCACCAAAACAATGTGAAGGTCTTGCTGATAACTGCCAGCATGAAAACTCCAATCGTCGTGACATCATAAACGTCTTGCCGCTAGGCAACACAGATGTTTACAAGCAGAAAAATGGATCAGGGAGACCCAGATAGACTTATACCGATATGGACCACATCGTGAAAATGCATGACCCAATGGAAACAATGGGACCATACGGCAAGAAATGGGCAGAATATGCACACGGTAGGACCAATTTGGAAATTTATGAGTGAAATCAACATGTAAAATCATCAAATTTTTACAGTTCCAACACCTGGGATCAACTCAAAGACCCTTTCTATGAGATATTCTTGAATGATGGAGACATATCTTCTAAATATCATCAGCTATCAATCATAAAGTGGGCCCCATATGAAGCTATGACTAAATTTAATGCTCGGTTCATTATAACTTGGTAGAGAATTCAGGCTGTTATCCGCCCGCCAACCGAGTTGGCATTCATGTTCCACTTAAAATCCATCAATGCCAACATCTCGAGGATGATCTAGTCTCTTGGAAAAACCACTCTACTAGATGTATACAGTGTCGTTGTCAAGGCGGAGAACAATCTGATAGGCATCGGGAAGTTGCCGCCTCGGCCCATCATGCCTATATTTCCTGAAATATCAGTTCTTTCCCAAGAGATACCATCAACCAGTGCGCTCACTCCTCCCCAGTCTATGTACACATATCTGGGCATGCCACAGAACGTCACTTCCACATCTGGCTCTTTGAAGGATGAGATGAGTGACATCAAGGAGATGTTGCAGGCTATGTCTAACGAAATAACTACCATCAAATGGAACCAATCTGTGCCTCCGAAGCCAACCTACCAAAATTATCAAGGTGGAAGAGCTTCCTACCAGAAAAATCAGTTCCAAGGAGGCTCGCGCACAAATCCGTAGGCTCAAACAACTAATCAAATAGTGCTTGTACCTACTCCGTTGCAAGGTGCTCACCCAAGCTCGAACAGGGAGCTGAGAGTAGGGAAAAACAATTTAGTCAACGGCATTAACCCCTGGTGCTTCCCCTGTGGTGATGCACATATGCCTTGGAACTTCCTGTGCAACAATCTACAACAAAAGGTGGTGGAACAACACAGCCAAGGTGCAGTGTTGGACATTGGAGGTTATGTGTACACCTCTCCACAAATGGAAAATGTGGTACTCACCATGCAAATGCAAGGGATGTCCCTGGAGCAAGAAATGGATATTGCTCCCAATCACATGCTCTTCTCATGGATGGAGGGAGAAGAGGTGGTGTTTCTGAATGATGCTTCTACATCCAAAGCCCCGCAAGTGCAACGAATTACAATACTCACTCAAAGAGGAGATTCACGGGTGAACCAATCATCCCACAGCCTAAAAGTGCCTCCGACTAGACACTTAGTACCTCCGTAGTGGCGCAACAACTTCAGCCACGAATGGAAATTGTTATAGCTAGAGCTAAGGAGAAGAAGCCTTCAAATCCACCACCATTCAATGTGGTGGAACAATTGAAGAAATCCTCTGCTAATGTGTCCCTTTGGGATATCTTAGCTATTCCAGAGCAGAAGACATTGCTACAAAAGGCTCTCCAAGAAGATCCAATCATTGAGCCAATGGTGCAATTACTCAAGGGAAAGGTTGTTGATCCATCGCCCCCTACCAAAGTTCTCACAAATATTATAGAGGAAGCCTCTACCGACGGTAGAGATAAGCCAAAACCGAAACCCTTTTTCTAAACTCTTATTGTGGGGAAGAAACTACTACATAATTCCATGATCGACTCTGGTGCTAGCACCACAGTCATGCCCAAATAGATAGTTGAAGCCTTAGGACTTAGCTATGAACCTTTAAAAAAGGGGGTTATGTAGCTTGATGGGAAAATTTTTGAAACCGTAGGTGTCATCAAGGACCTTCCCTTGACTCTGTTCTCCTGCCCTAGCATCACAATTCTATAAGATACTATGATCATAGATGTTCCCCCCATGTTCGGCCTTTCCCTATCCCAGGAAGTCACTTCAAAAATAGGCGGGTATCTTTCTTTGGATTGGTCACACTTGATCCTCAAGACCAAGCATGGAGCTAAATGAAGATAATATCTAAACCTCTGCATTCAGAACATGTGGCTGATGAGGCCATGATCAACTTTGAGGCTGCCCATGCCTATTTCATCAAAGAGGAAATGTATTGCACCGAGTTACTAGAGGATAAAAAAGTGACTGGAGATCGGACCGATCAAGAAGAGGTCCTCTTGAGCGAATACATAGACACTAATCCTTTTAGCAACCATCATGCTATCGATTTGGGGACTTATGTCATCTATGATGAAATCAAGTTTTTCCAAAGGTCATGAAGGAACCTAAAAGCGGTCAAGCCTCAGAGCTATGGACGTTTCACTTTGACGGAGCAAGATGCAAAGTTGGCGCAAGAGCTAGGATATGTTTGATTTCCCCACACAATGAAAAGACACTCTGGTCCTTCCACTTCTAATTCGCTTGTTCAAACAATGAAGCTTAATATGAAGGCCTAGTGCAAGGTCTAAGCCTTGCAAAGCAGATGGGCATCAAGAAATTAATGGTGTTCAGAGATTCTGAACTAGTGGTCAATCAAGTCTGAGGGATTTCCGCAGCCAAGAATGTCCGAATGAGATCCTATAGAAATAGAGTCTGGGACCTGATCAAGGGATTTGAATCCTTCAACATCTAGACAGTTCCCCAAGAAAAAAATACTAATGCAGATCGCATGGCCGCAATCATATCTCAATTTTATTTTGCTTCTGACTTAATTCATAATAGACACTCTATGTGATTAATAGTCCAACTGGCAATTCTAGATAATGATCAGAGCTTGCAAGTGTTCGAAAGCAATGAACACATCGCTTCATTCATCCAACAGTCAGGAGAGTTCACTAAGAAACTCCAACCAAATATTTCTAAGACTTACGATGGAAAAATCATTCAGATAAGGTCCAACAAGCTTCCCAAAGGACTTGTCACTCTTGAAAACTTGTTCGATTTTGACAATGCAAGAAATGACAAAAGGAAGTTTGTAGCAGACAAAAGCAACTATGTAGACCTTCAAGTCGAAGACGGAAAAAAACTCAAGGTCAGAAAAGACATCCCACATCATGACAAGGAGAGGCTCATCCATTTTTGTGAAAAGTATGGAGTAGTGGTCTGGTCATATGATGACCTTAAGGGATATGATCCCGATATCATCCATACAATAGAGCTGATGGAAGGTGCAAAACCAGTCTGCCAAAAGCAGAGGCCAATGAATCCTAAAATTGAGGCACTAATGGAACAAGAGCTAACAAAGTTAATTCAATCTCAGATCGTCTTCTCAATTAAGCATAGCACATGGGTATCCAATTTTGTCCTAGTCCGAAAGAAGAACAAAGATATCTGCCTATGTGTTGACTTTTGGGACCTGAATAGAGCATCCCTAAAGGACCACTACCTGTTTCCTTCCATGGAATCTATCTTGCAAATAGTGGCAGGATCAGAGATGTTTTCTCTACTAGACGGCTTCTCCGGTTACAACCACATCTAGGGCAAAGAAGAGGACCGACACAAAAAAATGTTCACCACCAAGTGGGGAATGTTTGCATATGCCAAAATTCCTTTTGACCTCTCAAATGTGGGAGCCACTTTCTAGCAGGCAATGGATATGGATTTTAGAAAATTGATCAACAAGATTATCCTAATCTATTTGGATGTTTTGACAGTATTCTCTAAGTCTAAGGATGATCACTTTGATCACCTAGAGATGGTTTTCAAAAAATTCCAAGAGTTTGGGGTATCCTTGAACCCAAAAAAATGTGTCTTTGGAGTACCACAAGGAAAATTATTGCGACATGTAGTGTCCAAAGAAGGAATTGCAATTGATCCTAAGTGGGTAAAGGCAATCAAGGAACTTCCTCTACCAGTCAATAAGAAAGAAGTCCAGTCTTTTCTAGGAAAGGTGGATTTTGTAAGCAAATTTATTTCTGATTTTGCAGGACTAATTAGACCATTCACCCTGATGCTAAAAAGGGATCAACTATTCAAATGGACAAAGGAAGCTAGAGAAGCCTTTGAGAAGGTTAAGAATGCTATTTCTTCAGCTCCTATGCTGGTAAATCCAAACATGTCAAGGGCCTTCATAATGCATGTAATCAGTAGCAAGTCAAGCATCGCTATTGTTTTGACTCAAAAAGATGATGAAGGAAAGGGAGAGCATCCAAAATCATTTCATTCCCAAAACTTAAAATATTATGAGACAAATTACAACTTCATCGAGAGGCAAGCATTCACAATTGTTAAGGGACTCAAGAAGTTTTGACACCTAATATCTTGCAACAAGGTGATTGTTTATGTCATGCATTTTGGTGTGCACGAGTACATCGTGGAAGGAGAGATCACCAAAAAGGGGACCAATTGGATCACTAAGATCCTTGAATATGACATTGAGGTCAGGAAAACAAAGATCGTCCTAGGAAGGGGACTATGCGAATATTCTGTGCATGATGAAGAAATGGTAACCGAAGAGGAGCAACCAGAGTTGGTTCTAACAAATGAATCCATGTACGAAGGTTGTTGGCTAGTAGATAGAGTGAGATTCATGCGCACCGAAAGATACCCGCCAAGCCTTCCTTCTCAAAAGAGAAGATTCTATCGGCTGCAGAACAATGGATACGCACTTATTGAAGGGGTCCTCTTCAATAGGAACTTCAACGATGTTCTACTGTGGTGTGTCACCACAAAGTAAGTGAAGAGAATTCTTGACACTTTCCACAATAGTCCCATGAGCTAGCACTTCTCTGCAAAGACCACCGCCATCAAAATCATGTGCATCGGATACTTCTAGACTATGCTATTTAATGACTCATACTCCTTGGTGAAAGCCTTCAAAGAATGTCAATTCTTCGTAGGAAGAACGATTTTTTTTGCAATGCCTCTCAATATGATAGTGGTTGATGAGCCATTCACATAGTGGGGCCTTGATTTCATTGGGATGATATGTATTTAACAGGAATACATACATTTCAATTAGTATGACAGTGCATGATCATGGAATTGATATGGTATCACTTAACATTTCATTTGATACATGGGCATGACATGTTTGGTTTCAGTATGACAATGCATTATAAAGTTTGATCGAATATTCTCAATAATGTTCATTTGATTCACCTGTGTTGAATCTGCACCTAGATGGAACCAATGACAACATGGTTGGCTTCTTAAGTCACTATTACAGTGACATTATGATAGCACTTTATAGGTCTATTTCAATTTCATAAAGACAATGATATTTTGATGGAGCTAAGACTTGTGCTTGATAAAAAGTGGTACATGTGATCATATTTATATTGGTCATCATATACATGTTTGGTTTATTATGATATATTGGTTTATCCATTGAAGGGATTAGTGTGCTCTAAAGAGGTTTTTGATTCCTAGTGCATGTCCTTTCAAAGTTCCTTGGGTATTAAAAATGCAAAAGCATTGCAAATAAAAAAATGGATATCAATCCATCAGGCTTATAAAGGTAAACACTATATGACATAAAATATTTTGTTTCAAAGTTTTCCAATTCATTTGTAAAGCACATTTTTTATGGAAGGCCCTCAAACTAGGGCACGAGGTCGATATGTCAAACGAAAACACAAGTGTTTATATCATTACTTGTAGGCATCATTTTGGTGGTAGGGTTTATGTTTGAAGCATCATTATGAGAATATTTTAGGCATGGGTTTATGTTGTATTTTGACATAATGTTAAGCTCAATGATATGAGCTAGGGCATCAAATTGGTTATTCTCAAAGCATTGTTTTGGTTTCATTTTGAAACCTTAGCTACAAAAGAGCTAGGGCACAAGTGCCATGGTATTCTCGAGCCTATAGTGGACTTCCAGTGGTGGAAATGGACTTTGAGCTGGTTCGTTGAACAAGGCAGTTGGGTGCACTTCATGAAATTGGTAATCTTGTTTTAGTTTGAAATGGAAAATAGTCATCTTTTGTTGTCAATGCTTGCAATTATTGTGTCAATGACATTGAACTCAAGTTCTCATTGTGAGTTAGTTTGTATGATGTGTCGACTTTATGGGGGTTGTTGTGTGTTCTTGTTGTGTCATTCATTTATGAGCAAAAGGCAGATTAAGAGGTTGTTTAAAAGATGTTAAAAGATACCACAGTGACCCGATGGGTACAAATCAGTTATGAAGATGACAGTTTATTTTCAGTTTAAGGATGAAGAACATTATATATTCTATGTTGAAGATATACAGAGTTTGAAGGTTTTACAGAAGGGGTATGATACTGAAAGTTTAATCTATTTTTTTGTAATTGAAGTTTTGCAAACATGATGCAAAATAGATTGTGTCACTAATATATTTTGAATTTAAAGATTCCAGAAAAATGAATCTTTAAGATATTAAATGTATTAGATTGAAAGTGAAATATGATTTGTAGAGAAACAAAGTGATCCTCTATAGCTAATGATTTTATTCAGAAGTGTATAGTGAAGTTAAAATGATCAAGTCAGTGAGATATATTGATCATTCCCAGTGAGGCACATTTAATGTCAATGAGACACATCACTAGTGAGGCATTATTGTATTGCCAGTGAGGCATTCTTGTAACCAATGAGGTTATTTGGTCAGTGAGGCCATTTTTTCTAGTGAGGCATTCTGTAACCAGTGAGGTTCATTAAGCCAGTGAGGCGATTTTACGAGTGGTTTTTCTACCCCAAGAGGGTTCTTTATTTGGTTTTACTTGTGATCTTATTGTTTCATAGTTATACATTTATGCACTTACATTTATGTGATTAAGAATCAACAATTCAGATTGGTACACATGTTAGTTTTTGAAACATAATTCATATTGTTCTCAAAGGGTTTAAAAGGGATTTTTAAATTTCAGCAAATTGAATAAATTTGTCTAGACATTGATTCACCCCTCCCCCTCTCAGTGTCTAACGTACTCCAACAAATCAATCATGTCTCTAGCACCGGACACAAATAGATCCTCACGGCCACGGACTACTTCACCAGATGGACCGAGGCCATGCCCTTGAAGAATGCAACGGAGGTAGAGATTGTAGACTTCCTTGAGGAACTAGTGACGAGATTCGGCCTGCTAAAGACCATCATCTCTAACAACACCAAGGATTTCCTAGGCTCTAAGGTATGTCAATTCACACTCGTGCATGGCATATTCTTGAAAACATCATCAAATTAATACCTGCAGGGGAACGGCCTGGCTGAGTCGACTAACAAAAATTTAGTTTGACTCATTAAAAGAATTGGGTTAGAATATTATAGAGAATGGCATAAGAACCTCTAGGTAGTGCTCTGGGCAAACCGCATAACTCCCAAGCAAGTCCTCAAGACTTTTCCATACGAGTTAGTATATGGGAAAGAAGCGTTGTTACCCATCTCCATGGAGATTCTTGCGCTACAACTGCTCAAATCTCTTGAGGTAGAACAAAATGGTGTCATGGAGGTTCGGTTGGCCGAGTTGCTGGAAGTACAAGAAAAAATGGAAAGGGCCCTAATGGCCATGACTAACCGCCAGCAGGTGGTTAAAAGATGGTTCAACAAGAAAGCCTCAGACCAGGGTCTAAAATGCGGAGACCTAGTATTAAAGTTCAATGAAAGGGTTGCGAAGCCTGGCCAACATGGAAAGTTCAATAGTTTGTGGGAAGGTCCTTTCAAATTAATTCAATGCAAGTAACACAATGCATTTGAATTAGAAAACATGGAGAAGGAAGCATTGGGGATTCTGGTTAATGAAATCCACCTTAAACTATTTAATTAAGCTTCATTATTATTCTGCCACTGTAAAAATGTAAGTACTGTAATTATTTTCTTTCATTTTTTGTCAGTCATTCTTTCCAACTCATCAACAACCCATGAAATAGTAAAATTAAAAAAAACTCATAAATCAGAAAATGTAAACGACACCCATATGTAAAATTGAAATGAACACATATGTGCAAAAAAAGAAAAGAGAACCCATATTGCAGAATCACAAGAAAAAGAGACAGGAAGTTGATATAAGTTGTATTTTCATTTAATATATATACTTCGATAAGTACATTTTTAAAATGGCTCTAATGCCATACTTTTAAGGTATATCTATATAGTAGGCATTTTCTTCATATATATATATAGTAAAGGCCTTTTTCAGGCATATATATAAAAAATAGATTAAGAGTGATTTCTTTAAAATGGAGTAAAGAGGAGTGCATTTCAGGAAGGAGCATCATTATCAGTAGCAACATCTAGGAAAACTTCATCGACAGCATTAGCAGGAGCAACAGGACCATGAACAGCAGCAACAACATCAATAGGAGCAATGGCGAGTGGTGGAGGGAACACCAGGTTCCTGAAGTCAGTATACTAGTCAACACCATAAAAGAGCACCACATTGTAGCAATGAAGCAGGAAGTGGAAAGAATGAGTCATCCTTTGATGATGCTCTTCATGTGATAGGAGGCAAAACCCACTCAAGAATGGTACCCATGGCACTATTGCATCTTCTTCAATATGCTTATGAAGGTCACTTATCGTTGGAATGCCCAGACCATACACAACATTTGCCACCACCTCTCCAAGGCCACCTAAGTAGTGCTTCGGAAATATTTCTAGCACCAGGCGAAGGATCATTGGCTTGGGAACATGGATATCAAGTAGAGACATGAAAAAATGAGAATAGACGTCAGTATTGACTCTATACTTATCTTCATATTCCATGCAATCTCGGCCTAACACTCACTTCATGGCTATGATAGCCAGTGAATGCTTATTTTTGGTCATTCTTTTCAAGCGCCTATTGGAGGTCTCACCTAGAAAATCCATCTAAGACTTGTTGCAAACTAGCCTAGTGGGAGTATTCACAATGCTAAGCTCTACTCAAACTGCATAATGCAAATTCTACTTAATTGCCTAACGCTAATTCTAGCCAATCGCCTAATACCAATTCTTGCTAATTACTAAGTGTGATTTTGCTCCTGTCTTAGGGCCTATTTATAGAAATATGTGAGGTATTTGTGTGCCATAAGCATGATGCTAATCGAGTACTAACTTGAAAATCCCACCGGAGGCTAGCTTGAAATTCCCATCCAATTACATCTGTCGTGTATGAATTGTTGTGTGCGAAACTAATAAGAGGTAATTAAGTAGTGCAAACTGGTGGCATTCCCAAGTGATCGTCTATATGGTTAGGTGTTGATGTGTCATACTGCAGGCGCTTCTAAAACTCAAAGGAGGAACTCATATCTTTTCAAGCTCTCATTACATTTTTGGCTTAATTATTCTCTTTAAGATATTAATTACCACAATATGTGAAAGGTCAAACCTCCTTCAATCATCGGCTCAATTTCCAAGGAAATTGTGCCATACGACATGGTTATCAGTTATCATTATGAATTCTTTTCTTTTCAAAATAGCAAGAAATTCATTTCGCATGAGCAAAGGAGTTGGCGATACATGTCGAATTAAATGCTAAAAGGAAACCGTTGTCTACCACTATAAGAAAGAAATAGCTAAGTGTTCTATGCGAAAGGCTAACATTGTAAAAGCTTCCTGAGTACGCTATCAAAAGCAAAGAGCTTTAAGCATAGAAAAAGCCAAAGTGAATTGTAGAGAATTTGATTGCAAAAATTTACAGTACCTTGAAATGGCTGAAAGTTTTTAGATGGAATCATGGGTCGAGGCAACCCAAAGCTTGTTCGACGTCATGATAGCAACACCAGTCATCAATAGTTTTGATGACATCTCTTATGCATTGCCTAGGATGACAGAAAAACCAGAATGGGTTCACATGCGAGTCGTGGACAAGCAAAAAACTCACAGGGACCAAAGCCAAATAAAGGAGGAATGGAATAATATTCATGATCCTTTCCTCGTGAAAAACCCTAAGGCTCTTAGGGAAGGAGCTTGTGAAAGGATGAAAGTGGCTAATGACAAACGTAAAATGATGTATAATCTATGGTTCAGCAGTCTTCTGTAGTATATGGTCCCCTTTGTGCATTACTACCTAGAGCTCATTCACAAGGGCATTGAACATTTCAACCCAGATACCAACACCATTGAGGGTCGGGAGCTAAGAGTTACATCAACGTAGATGCTATCTGGAGCATGCTATATATCCCTATAAGTCACTCTAAAGTGGATAGAATGGAGTCATTCACTCCAAAATATGGGTGCACCTTTTGGAGAGGCAGAGAAAAAGCCTTGGACTTTTATAATGAGGAAATGCAAAGACCCTAGAAAGATCACAACAAGCCGCCACAAATTACAGCTGCGCACAACGCTTTTAAAAAAGATATGCAAGATGTGCTCCCTATGATGGTGTTTTTTTATGGCATGGATGAGGATAAATGGGTGTAGGAATTTAAACTAGGTTTGGGTTTTTAGTTGTGTAGGCAGCAATCCTTGTTCTGGTATGACTTCGCAGAAGTCATCTACTGTGAAATGATGAGCCAAATCAAGGAATACGACATGTAGCATAAGTTCAGGTTTCCTTCTTTCCTCACTCATATGTTTTTATACTAGAACCCTAACTTTTTCAATAAAAGGATGTCATTATCTATTTTTACTAAGAAGGGATTCAGAAAGCTAGTTTCTACATGGACTCCCCTCATTTCCACAACACATGATTATTATGCATTTTTGGACTTTTTCTTAACTCTAATTCTATGAGACTTAAGTAAGGATGGCAATCTCTATCAGCTTTCCGCCACCCAAATGGAGTGGCTGTAGAGTTTTAATCCTAAATGTGATTGGTTTCTCAGGAGGGATTTTGCATTCATCCACATGTGTGGCTTTAGTGAGGAGCCATTCTAGCTCCCAAAGTGTGTCACAGACAGGATATTGGCCCTTGAAATGTTCTAGCAGATGGTCATTATTGACAATAAATTCTATGGAGGAAAGGGGAAAAGAGGATTTTTCAAATACCCACTAACCATCAAGTGGGTGGTGATGGAAAAAAATCAAACGCATAAGTTTCTTGAAGCAAAGTTGGCTCATCTGGGGTTGGTGTTGATCTATGACAAATCACAGTATAACAGAGGATAAGGATGATCTGTTGGTAGACCTAGCTCATATTCCTACCGAGGATAGTAGGCCTTCATGGCTTAAGTTCTACTTCTGGTCAGCAAAGTATAATGAGAACCATCAAATAGGGGTTACCCTTCACAATGATTTGATAAGGAATTTCACCTGGAGCGAGGAAAGGATTAGGGATTTCTAGATTTATCAATAATAAATCCAACACCTTGATACCCCTTATCAGGGCATAGAGATGGATGAAAGATTCGATAAATTGTGGAATGACGTGAATACTGATTCTAATGCAAGTGATGATGAAGATATCAGCCTAGAGGAGGTTGAAACATACACAAGGAAGGGAAAGGAGAAGGAAAAAGAAGTACAGACAGCCCCAGTGTAGCTAAAAGAAAAGGCGACGAAGTAGCCTAGCAAGGCTTCTTCAAATGTGCAAGTGAATATATCACAATCAGGAGCCTCTCATACATGCACTTGGACCGCAAAAAGGTCCAAAACAACCCAGCAGCAACCATCGAAGGCCATAGAGGTAGAAAATTCCCCATCAACCAAAAGGCAGCACATGGATGTGGCTTCTGGAGAAGGTTCCCAAGAGCCCGCAACAAGCCAAGGATTGCAACCATCTGCACAATAGGTAACTTTCACTCCCACTTCTCTTGCTTTGCAATCTTTACTTCCTCTTGTTGTCTCCACGTTACCCATCACTTCAAGTTTCGGCCCTTCCTTCACTTCTGCTACAATGGTTGCGGGAGGTTTCTCTAAGTTCTCATAGGCGAGTCCAGTTGTCTTTACTCCTCCACATACCTTTCCACCTTTCACCTCAGCCTAGTCCGTGTTCATTAGTGCTTCACCTTTTTCCTCTGGGATCACCATTGATACTCCTCTTGCTACTACTGTATCGGCCCCTACCCAGTCCGCCTAGCAAATGGAATCCGCCATGACTCTGCTACCACCACCACTTCCCTTGAGCCCCCTGCTGGTTCACAGACAGAACTTTTGCATATTCCTCCATTCTCCCCACAAAAAATCTCTCTTCCAAGGACAAAATTGCTCAGAACCACTACCCTCTCATTCCCTTTTTCTCTTCCTCTGAGTGTACCTTTTGTAGGTGAGCTCGTTAGGTCACCAGTACAATTTTTGTAAGAGGGAGATAAAACAAAACAAGCACAGGCTACTAGGATCCAGAAGCAAAAGGCCAAGGATGCCAAAAATTTGGCTGAACCAAAGGTGAAAACTATTTTCAATTAGGCTCAACAATCGTTTCATTTTGCAACCAAGTATCTAGCTGTCATCAAACCACAGGGAGAGATGTAGCCTGATGATTACAACCTCTATGCTTTGTGGCTCGATCTAAGTATAGCCTAGCCTCAAGACAAGGTTGAGCTCATTGATGAGACACAGTGAGTAGTGACCACCAGCTTCCTCAAGTCTGGTCGCCAACTAAAAAAGAAAGCGGAAGAGCTCAAAATTGTCAAGGAAAGAGTCAAGGTCTTGCTAGCAAAGGACAAGGAGAGGGATGCAGAAATTGTGCGCTTGTCATAGCAAGTGCAGATAGAACAGGATAAACTTTGAGAGGAAATTGCAAAGTTCAAATCCTATGATCCCAACCTAGTCATTGAGTTGTAGTGGAAAAACCAAGAATATCAGGACCAGTTGGCTCGGGCGGAGCAGGAGATGCAATGAAAAAATGAGGAGTTTGAGCATCAACGCGCTCAATTAGAGAAAAAAATGCAACAGAAGGATATGTATTTCCAGGACTGATAGGCTCAATTAGAAAATGAAGTCCAGGAGATGAAGTCTTCCCTCGAAAGGGAGTCGGAAAACAAAAACCAGGCCAAAGAAAACTGGCTCGCCGAATTGAGGAACCTATAGGGACAACTTTCTACCATAAACAAAAAGATTGTGGAACTAACGCAGGATGTTGGTTCAAGGGATGCAAAGATCAACTCTTTGAAGAATCTTCCCCAACCCCCTGCTACCCAGTCAAACCTCCTTCAAGTAGCCCAGCAGCTATATTTTTCATACTGGGAAAAGGTCAAGGCCTTTTGGTGCAGGAGCACCATTGAATGAAAGTTGTCAATTCATGAAAATTTTCTCTAGGCTTTAGGATTTTGGAAAATATGCATAAAATGAGGTCTTCAGACCATTTTATAATGTAATTAGTCATGTTTGAGTCATATTAGGTTTCTAGGTGGTTTGAGTTGCAAAAAGTGCATAATATTGGGAAAAAGATGTAAAGTTTCTAAAAATTGCAAAATTGCAAAATGTAAGGGATACCAACGGTCAAGAAATTTAAAAATAAGTTTTTGGTGGGTATGGTAGTTGATTTTGGTTTTAAGGGATCTATAAATTTTGGAAACATTAGTGTATACGCTCTCTTGAATATTTGAATAAAAATTCCTTTGATACAACTTTGGTTTCTACATAATTTATTGTTATTTCTTCATTTGATGTGTGTGTATGATCCCGTATAGGGGTGTTATGTCTTGAAACTTGTGGAAATATTTGAAGGCATGTGTTAACTTGGTTTTGCACCTAGTTTGAGGCAAAAACATTGAATTTGAAGCATTTAATGTCATATTTTCTAAGTTTGCTCTGTTAACCCTATTTTTGGGGTTTTCAAGGTCATCTAAAATGTGAATCACACCCATTCCACCCCCTGTGACTACTGTGATTGGTGGAATGGGTCTATATCAATATTAAATAGATTTTTTCAAGTTTTTTTGGTTCAGGGGAGGTCGAATAGTAGATTGGGAATCATGCCCTAATGGTGGAAAGTGTGTTTTCCAAGTGAAATCTTGAGGTTTTGATATGATAAAGTCCAAATTGTGTTGGGGAAGCCTTGTTCCAGGTTTTATTAAGCTTGTGAAGAGGTTTTTAGACTTTTTTAAGGTAGTGGTAAGGTTGTGGGAAGTTTGGTAAAGGGATTCTCAATAAAACCCTAGTTTTGTGGCTAAAAGTGAGGGTTTATGAGTTTGGCACTTGGTTGAGTGAAATTCTAAGAAATAATTGTGTATTCTTGGGTTTTGACATGTGGGAATTTCTGCCTCAATTTTTTAGAGACTTTCAAAAAGGTTAGAGATAAGTCTATTTGTAAAAGAGGGCTAATTTGAGCCCTAAAAGGCATGAAAAGCCTATTTTGGTGAAGTTGTCCCAAAGAAACCAGTAGTGGTTTGTTGATATTTTTGAGACCACTAAAATGGGTCCTTGAAATGGTTTAGTTATTGGTCAAAAAGGACATTGTGTAGTTACACCCGATTGAGTGGGTTCCTAGTGCTACAAGGAAATAGGTTGATTTGGGGAAAACTGAAGAGTTTGGAGATTTGTAACTTGAAGATTGTTCTTTTTGTGTTGATTTTTGTTGCAGGACCTCCCCTGCTTACATCAAGTGTTATCAAAGAAAGGAAGTAGTTCCTTGAAGAAGAAAGTTGCAGTTTGTGATTGGAAGGTGAAGAGGCAAGATTGTAATGATGCCTCCAAAGGCCAGTGCAATGGAAAAGGAGATAAAAGAATTGAAAGAGAAGTTGTTTTAGGAGGAAAGGCTCTAAAAATAATCTCAAGAAGCCACCTTAGCAAGGATAGAAGCTCTAGAGAAGAACTAGAGAAGGGGAATGGTGAATGAAGACTAGAGTGATAAAGAAGATGAAGGGGAAGAAGGAAACCCTCTAGTTGGAGTCCAGAATGATGAAGATGACTTAGACCCTAATGAAAAGAGAATGATCAAGATGCTAAAGGAAGTAAGAGGTGAAAACACTCCAAAAGTGAAATTTTAAGTGCCAATGTACGAAGGTAAGATGGATAGTGAAGAGGTTTTGGCTTGGATTGATGCCTTAGATTATTTTTTTGAATTTGAAGACATAGAGGATAGTAAGAAGGTGAAACATGCAAAGAAAAAATTGAAGGGCCTAGTCCTCACATGGTGGAATTTTTTTCAAGAAGATAGGGTCAAGAAAGGTAAGTCTAAGATAAGCTTTTGGGATAGGATGGTAGAAAAAGTAAAGGCTCAGTTTTTACTAGTAGATTATGCCATACAAACTTTTTATGAAATTGATATATTTGAAGCAAAGGGAGTTGGATGTAATGCCATATACTAAGGAATTTCATAGATTATGCATTAGGGAAGGTCATAATGAAGATGAGGTTGAAAGAGTGGCCAGGTATTTTAGTGGCTTGAGATTGAACATAATAGATGAAATCAGTTTGAATCCTCCTAAGACAGTAGAGGAATGTTTCCAATTGGTAGTAAGGGTAGAGGATAGAATCAAGAGAAGGAAAAAAATACAATGAAGGAGCAGAGGTAACGTGAATGGAGGAAGAGGAACAAGACAGTCCAAACAAGATCATGAAGATGTTGATAAAAGTAGAGAACAAGCACCTGAATCAAGAGGTGGATGGAGAGATGGAAGAATAAGTTTTAGGAAAAGAAGAGATTACAATGAGTTTGTAGGCAAGTGTTATAAACGTGGTGAGTTTGGTCACCCTTTCTACAAGTGTCCAAAGAAGCTTGGATCAAATTCAAGTGGAGGAGAAAAGAAGAATGAAAGAAGAGCACAAATAGTTCAAGAAGATGAGGCAGAAAGTTCAAGCTCAAATAGATTGGTTGTTACTCCTGAAGTAGGTGAGATGTTGATGATGAAAAGACAAATGTTGAAGACCTCCAAGGAGAAAGATCTAATCCAAAGAACAACCTTGTTTAGGAAAGCCTGCAGATGCAAGAATAAGGTATGTAAATTAATAGTTGATTCAGGGTGTATTGATAACATTGTATCTAGTGAAATGGTGGATAAATTGCATTTGGAAAGAGTTCCTAAAGAAAAGCCATATAAAGTCTCATGGGTTAGTGATAATCAGTCTATGGTGGTGTGTGAAGAAGCAATAGTTGAATTTCAAATTGGTCAATACAAGGATAGAGTTGTTTGTGACATATTACCCATGAATTACTACCACACGTTGCTAGGAAGGGTCTGGCAGTTTGATAGGTCAGTCATATACAATGGGAGGAAAAACACATACAATTGAGAAGGATGGTAGTAAATTCATTTTAACTCCATCAGATGAAGAGGAAAAAGAGCAAGGTGAAATCATCATAATTGGAAGGAAAGAGTTTGTGAATTATGGTGAAGGTAGAGGTATGAATTGGGCAGCCAATGCAAGGCATGACAGAGGTGAGAGGAAGAGCAAAAACAAAGGGTAGTCAGTTTGCATAAATAGTGCCTTTGTTTGGAAGAAAATGGGAGAGAAAGTGTCTCAGTCTAATACAATGCAGTATAAGAGTGAAAAGCATTTGGAAAGGAAAGAGATGAGTGAAGGTTTGTTGGTGGGGACAATCATGTGTCCTATAGCAGCAGCAAAAGAAGTGAAAAGGTAGGTGAAAGTTGTTAATGCAGAGGTTGGTGAAGTTGATAAGATTAATGGGATAGTGGATAGTGTTGGTGATAAGACAGTAAGCATGGTAAGTGCAGGTCTAACAGAGACCATTAAAAGTGATGGTACAATTGATGGTAAGTCTGACAAAGAAAAAGATGAGGAAAAGAGTACTTGGTAGTTGTTTGGGCCTGAAAAAAAGAAGGGAAAGTTTGTGAATGAGAGGGTAGTGGATAAAGCTTTGTGTGTAGGTGTAAAAGAAGGTATGACAGTAGTATTGGATGATGGAAGAGAGAAAGAACACCCCATAGTATAGATGAAGCAAGAATCAAGTAATGGTAATGGCAAAGATTGCAAGGATAGTGAAGAACAAAATGAACTTGATAAAGGAAATCAAGGAGGACAAAGGCAAGTGAAGATCAGAGGAGGACAAGTTGTAGAAATTTTTCCAAGATACTTGGAAAACTTTAAATTTGGGGTGTATGGTGCAAGATCACCATTGAATGAAAGATGTCAATTCATGAAATTTTTGTCTAGGCTTTAGGATTTTGGAGAATATGCATAAAATAAGGTCTTGAGACCATTTTATAATGTAATTAGTCATATTTGAGTCATATTAGGTGTCGAGCTGGTTTGAGTTGCAAAAAGTGCATAATATTGGGAAAAAGATGTAAAGTTGCTAAAAATTGCAAAATTGCACAATGTAAGGGATACCAACGGTCAAGAAGTCTAAAAATCATTTTTTGGTTGGTATGGTAGTTGATTTTGGTTGTAAGGGGTCTATAAAGTTTGGAAACATCAATGTATACGCTCTCTTAAAGATTTGAATAAAAATTCCTTTGATATAACTTTGGTTTCTACATAATTTACTATTATTTCTTTATTTGTTGTGTGTATGATCCCGTACAGGGGTGTTATGTCTTGAAACTTGTGGAAATATTTGAAGGAATGTGTTAACTTTGTTTTTCACCTGGTTTGAGGGAAAAACATTGAATTTGAAGCATTTAATCTCATATTTTCTAAGCCTGCTCTATTAACCTTGTTTTTTGGGGTTTTGAAGGTCATCTAAAATGTGAATCACACCCATTCCACCCCCTGTGACTACTGTGATTGGTGGAATGGGTCTGTATCAATAGTAAATAGATTTTTTCAAGTTTTTTTGGTGCAGGGGAGGTCGAATAGTGGATTGGGCACGATGCCCTAATGGTGGAAAGTGTGTTTTCCAAGTGAAATCTTGACGTTTTGATATGCTAAAGTCCAAATTGTGTTGGGGAAGCCTTGTTTCAGGTTTGATTAAGCTTGTGCAAAGGTTTTTATACTTTTTTAAGGTAGTGGTAAGGTTGTGGGAAATTTGGTAAAAGGATTTTCAATAAAACCCTAGTTTTGTGGTTATAAGTGAGGGTTTATGAGTTTGGCACTTGGTTGATTGAAACTTTGAGAACTAATTGTGGATTCTTGGGTTTTGACATGTGGGAATTGTTACCCCAAGGTTTCAAATAGTTTTCAAAAGGTTAGAGATAAGTCTCTTTGTAAAAGAGGGCTAATTTGAGCCCTAAAAGGCGTGAAAAGCTTGTTTTGGTGAAGTTGTCCCAAAGAAACTAGTAGTAGTTTATTGATATGTTTGAGGCCACTGAAATGGGTCCTTAAAATGGTTTAGGTATTGGTCAGAAAGAAGGACATTGTGTAGTTACACCCGATTGAGTGGGTTCCTAGTGCTACAAGGAAATAGGTTGATTTGGAGAAAAGTGAAGAGTTTGGAGATTTGTAACTTGAAGATTGTTGTTTTTGTGTTGATTGTTGTTGTAGGACCTCCCCTACTTACATCACCTTTTTCCTAAATCTTCAGTTGATGCTCCAATTTATGGTGGAGGCAACAAGTTTAGGTAGGGAAGTTCATGGAATGATTGAGCAGTTTCCACAATGCATCGCATAAAAGGTTCCTAAGGGATAAGCTATACACGATGTCAGATGAGGACTTATCGAGCATAGGGATCAGGGACCGGAAAGCCACTGCCAAAACAACAAAGGAGTTCATCAACTGTCATGCGGCCATCCTCCATGCTAGCGAGTGTGCTGCCACATTGGGCCAAACTATGAACAACATGCGGGCAAGGTTCTCCCAACTAACTTAGATGGGCCTGACCTCTCCATTTCTTTTTGATGACTCGGTGGCCACAGTAGAGAAGATTGCAGTGAATATTGAAGAGAAGCAACAAGACTCATCCACTTTTCAAAGATTCAGTCAGCCCCCTACT
Organism: Sequoia sempervirens; assembly: GCA_007258455.2. Taxonomy (NCBI): domain Eukaryota; kingdom Viridiplantae; phylum Streptophyta; class Pinopsida; order Cupressales; family Cupressaceae; genus Sequoia; species Sequoia sempervirens. The sequence goes on from VDFB02190531.1 coordinate 25,293, forward strand.
ATAGAGGATATTGAGGGCGTCACTCATCTAATAGCACGACTGATTTTCCAACTCAATTCTGAGGCTGGTATATCCATGACCCTACCATACAAAGAAATGATTGATTTGCACGAAGCATAAGATACTTTGTGAGACATATTGATGCCATCCAAGACCGACTGGTTGCCTCTATAGACCATTCTCTCCAAACTCTGATTGTGTCACCCAATAGATAAAGCTCTAGTCTGCGAACCAGAAATTTTTGGGTTCATTGTTTGTAGGTGAAATGCCCCTAGTGGTTATCAAAACCTGTGGATATAAATTTCCTCAAGCTCCCTTCGAGTTAGTCTTATTTTTCTAAGTCTATCTAGCACTCCATATTTTCCCGACCCCTTTTTGAAAAGCTTCATCTATTGTCTCCACGTGTCCGCCTAGAACTCCTCGTAGGAATTCCTTCCTTCACTCTCCTACTAGCCCCTACCACGTTTCCACGTGTCAGCAACATGAGCATTTGAGAGTCGCTTCCCATCGCTTCCTTATCGAGCCCCATCCGTGTGCCATGTAGCATCCATCTGCGTACATTTTTTGGCAGACCCCATAGTTAGTGTCGGTCATGGAGGATGCCTCCATGTGTCTTCACCATGTAGGTTTTGATCACAAGGAGGGGGGAATGAACCACAGGCTTTGACCCGCCACCACGTGTCTCCTCTACAGATATTTCATTAAGAGGAAGGAAAGAGCATGTGGTGTGCCCCGCCATATTGCCACATGTCCTAACTACCTCTGTGGGTAGGCAACACATGTCGGCACTATATTCTATTGGGACCACTACATCTGGTTCGCAAATGACCATGATCCATGCTCGGAATCTTTTCTATTGCAACGGCCATGGGAGATCATTTTTGTCGGCATCATTGCTCATGATTCATAATCTTTTTTTTATTAGCCTACCAAGTGGTGGGATTTTTATCTATATATACAGCTTCTTCCTTCCAAAATTGAGTTCGAAAGACACATAAAAATTGGGGAAAGACACCAAGCCTTTTGTACTATTTTAGATTATTGTATGAGACTCACAAACTATTCCATTGTTTGGCCTTTCTATTTTCTTAAGCTATTTGATAAAACATTATACTGTGTAATTATTATACTGAGTTGTTTATTTGTAGAACTTCTATGATTTCAATATAAGCTTGTTGATTTAGGCCATGTCTTTTGACTCTTCTTTTCATTAAATGTATATGGGAATTATTTTATGTCATTGGATAAATTATTCAGGTTTTTATCTTTGATTTCTGTTATTTTGGGACATAGAAGATTGTTGAATGGGGCCTTAAATCACATCCAAAAGATAGATTTATTGTGCCTTACATCTAAATCTTGGTGCATCACCTTAGTTAGATCTTTATTTTTTATATTTGCTTCTTTTTCCCTTTCCAGAACCCCAAATATAGAAGAAGTCAACTTCTTTAAAAACCCAGAGGTCACTCAGTTTAATGCAATTGGTCCCCCATTAACTGAGTTTCCCATAAGGTTGTTACCTTGTCATTTTTGGGCATCAACAAAACCCTCGTAAAAAAATTTCATGTTTCATTGGTCTGGGAGAAAGCATTTTCCTGGGTGTCAGTTTGATCAGATGAGACTAGGGTTTAGAGTTTTGTATGAGGTATTTTTTTCTTTGAATATTTTCTCTCATATTTCAACCTCTGTACTTGCATTCTATTCCTTTGTTGACCTGATGTCACCCATTCTTAGTCATGTTAAAATGACTTTCAATTCATTGAAGCCCATGAAGTAACTGGTCCCTCGTGCTTAGGTATGTGAAACTCCTTTATTTTATAAGGTTGATTGATCGACCTTGTTTGGCCTTTACATCCTTGGAAATAAAATGGTTTTAAGTCTTTTAAGGCCTCATCTTATGTTTTCCTAAGCAGCCCCCTTTCTCAATGCTACTTATGAGCACGTGCAAAATTGTCACTTAAGTCTTGTCTACCACTTTTTCTCATCGCTCATCGTGGATGGTTTTGTGAATGCATAACTTGCATTAGTGATGTGCAATGAATGGTGTTTCCTTTGTATCACGTATCATAGATTGGTTATCGATCTTGAGTTTTGCATTAGCGATGCTCGATACATGTGTTCCTTTCATTATCGTTGGCTTTCTTTATCGCTAATTGCTTGTTAGTTTTGTGTTGTGAATTGGAAATGCGCAATAAACTTTTGTGCTCTTTGCATTTTTTTCCATCGCTCATCGTGGATTGGTTGTAAAATTTGAGTCCCAAAGTAGCGATAAGCAATGTGGTCATGTGTTCTAATATCACATCACTGATTTGAATTTCTCTTGTAAGTGATATTTTTTATACATTCAATTTTCATGCAGGTCCACATGGCTTGATCCTATTCCATCACCTTTTCTCTCCCATCGCTGATGTGATCTGGAATTTGAAGTGTGAATCAGTGATACATGATGGGAAATGAATGTGATCAAAGTTGGGGCTTAATCCAATGGTTGATATCTCATTGTGTGGATGCTCACATCGCTGATAGTACTTGTGGAGGATGAAATTTACCAACAATGACCAGTGGCCTCCAAATAAGAGGCAATGTGGAAACATTCTGAAGACATCGTTTAAAACAAAGAAGAAAGTAGCAAGCTGAAAGGAGAGTCGCCAATATGGTTTTAAAGTGAGATGATCAAAGACCAGGGTTTAAACATGAACGGCTAAGTCCATCAACCATTAATGGTGTTACACTCCATTTCCCGACTATAAAGAAGGTATTTTCCTTATTTTCTACGCATTTGGAATTGCTCAGGAGTGAAGGAGACAACCAGAGTCTAAGGAAATAGTATGAGGCACTCCAACATGAAATTACAAAGGCATTAACATTGAATTTTCACCCACGTAAGAAAATTATCATGTCTCTTCCTATCAAGTATATTGAATTGTGCTAGTCTAAAAATTAGAAGGGAGTTTGAAAGATAAGTTTGCTTAGGGTTCACTCAATGAGCGTCCTTAATTAGAGTGGTGAGGATTGCATAAGGCTTGGGAGTATTTTTTTCTGCAAGTTGTTGACTTAGAATTTTAAAACTTGGTAGGTCTCTTTGGTTAATAAAAAATTGTAAACCCTAGTCTTGCCACATTGCAAAATGAGTGAAACAAAACCTAGTGAGTCTATCATTAGGCTTTAGAGAAATCCCAAGCAAAAAATATTTAAGAGGAGTAGGACCTAGGATGTTTCATCCACAGTTAAGACAGAACCACCTGTAGTGTCTAACCCTATGCTAGATACCATTACCGTGTCCACAAGGTCAAGGAGTGCGAAGAAAACTCAAGATAGATTCACAGAGGGTGCCTCTAGAGACATAAATCAGCGTGGGTTGCGAATTAGAAAGAGACCTATGGGGCAAGTTGTTGTGATAAGCAGACTAATTGACATGGCTGGTGAAATTGGAGAATTGGCCCAACCTCAAAGTGGATGGAAGTTGTTTTTGTATGCTTTTAACAAAAGGTATGTTAGGAGGTCAACCTGTTACCTATGGGGTCTTAACCTCGGGAAGCTAGTAGTACCTAATGTTTTTGTGGAAGTGGATGTGATGATGGAGTTAGCTAAGCATTATGATCCCACAAACAAGAAGATCAAGTGTTAAAATGGCACTCTGGTCCTTGAGGTAACAAGGGATGAAATTGTGGAGGTATTTGGGTTGAATCCAAATTATACAGTTGGAATAAAGCGTGTGGATTTATATGGTGAGAGTAGAACAAATTTGCATTCAAGAACAGATTTCTTGTAAGGAATAGAAAGAGCAAGGAAAGATTTGGCCCTAAGGATATAGAGCCCTTTGAGTGTGAAGAATTTGTTGACTATTTCAAGAACAAATATTATTGTTTGAACCAAGTTTCGGCTCGTAATTTTGATGCTAGGATAGCCATTAACTAGTTGGTGATGGTGACTGATATACAAATTCCAAATTGGAACACGAGTTTTGATTATGTTGTTTATGATGCAGAACAAATGCATAAGGATTTTATTAAGCTAAAGAAGGAAGTTCTCACTCTATCTTTTCCACATTAAATTTATCTATTGATGCATATGCTTCTATTTGTGGATCAAGAGAAATGGAAGGAGAAGTTGAGATTAAGACAAAAGGACAATGAGAACAATGATTTTCTAGTCCAAATGTGGACACATATTTGGGACCAAGATTGTCCCAATTCCAACTATTTGGTGTTCTATAATGTCATCAGGTTTGGTATTCTGGAGATTTTGGGTGTGGCACCCATTCATATGCTTTCAAGGTTAATCAGGAACATCATGTACCCAAATGATGTGGTCAAATCAACTACAATGCATAATTGGGAAGTTTGGTTTTTGCACTCAAAATATACTCTAATCGGGGCTTATGGAGCCAAAGTAACACCACACTGCTTGCCCCTATATGTCTCTAACAAATTGGCATTTATGGAGTTATTGTGGCAAATTTATTTTATGGACCTAGAGTTGTTCAAAAAACCTAGCAAGGGCATTGTGCTAGTGTCCCAATGCTCCTTTGCTTACTTCATAGCTACTGCCATGGAAGTGTATGAGAAATTTAGAATCACGGTGAATAACCTCAGGTTCTTATTGATGAGGTTAGGATTTTTTACCCATAAGGTTTTATGCATGCAAAGAGAAGAGAGAAGAATTTATCCAAATTCTCCCACCATTTCTTGTACATGGATAATGTATTGAGAAACTTGACTAGTGGTTGGGCTGTTATATCTAGAAAAAAGGAATGGATAGCCATATGTGACATTAAGGAGAGTATTACAAAGATAAATGCCTCTATGTGAGTCCATATGATGTAATAGAGTCCTTTTGAAAGGGATTTTGTAAATATAAAGGATTATCAGAGTGGTAATTCTAAGGCAAAGGTAAAGGAGGCTATTGAGAGAGCACAAGCTCCTTTAGAGAAACAACCTTAGGCTATGGATATTCCTGAGCAGCCTACAGATGTAGAAGGAGAAGATGTTCAAGTAATTAGGGAAGATCAAATGGCAAAGCATGTGCTCGGTGATGAGGAAGTGGAGAAGAAATTCACTCCCCCAAATATTAATGATGCTTTGGATTCAGAAGTCCCCCAAGATAGAATTGTCCAATGGCCTTACGATGAAAAGGTTGATGATGATCCTAGGATCAAGGCCTATGATGAGTTCCTTGTGGATGATGCATTTGTGCAATCTAGGGAATTCAAAGAGTTCATGGTTTAGCAGAGAAGCAAAGAAATAAAGGAGAGGCTTGATCAAGCAGAGGCTAATGTTGATCCTTCTCAACAAGAAGAAGCTGAGAAGGAAAAGGAAGAAAATATTATGGCTGAGATTGCAATTGTGTCACCAAAAAATGTATACTTGACATTTTTACGCTCACTTGAGTCTTTCTAATGGGCTTTGGCTTTATTTTTCCTAGGTTTAATGTTATAATGTGGCTTAAATATTCAAATTATGATGTCTTGTGAAGGTGTTGTGAATTTTTGTAAAACATTTCTACACTTTTCTAGATTCTATTCATTACAATTCACCTAAAAATCACCTTTCCATCACTTATTAAGTCCTATTTAGAAGTGTTGTAAAGTCTTGTAATAAGATTCACACTTTTCTAGGCTTAATTTCACTAATTCAACCCTTTCTCATGTCTAAATGACCCCTTAATACACTTTTCGATCATTTTTAAGTGTGTTGTTAAGGATATTCCCGTTGGACAACTTTTAATGCCCCAAAAGTCCTGACACCCACTTAACTTGCTTAAGTGGGACCAAGTCACCCATAGGGGCGACTTAGTCCTTTTTGGCACAAAATTCAAAATAATTTTAAATTTCTAGTGGTATTGTGTCCTCTAACCCTTGAGGTCGGCCTGTGATGTGTTACTTTCGGGAAATTTTAGTAAAATCAAGTATAAATAAGGTTTTTTCACCTCATTTTACATCTCCCATCTCAGACAATCACCTATCTTCAAATCACTTACAATCTCTTGCACTCATTAAGCATTATCAAGTCAAGCTATTGGAGTTCTTCATTGCATATCTTCAAATTTGAGCATCAATGATGTGGTAAGTTTATGAAATTTGCATTTTATCTATTTATTATACTCATTTCATTCTACTTCATTGTTTAGGGTTTGATTACCAAAGTGGAGTTTGACCAAGGAAAACCCCTATTCTCTAACCCTCAACCATTTTTCCCTTTTTGCATGTGACTTTTGTATGCAGATTTGTCAAGAAATAGGTGTTGAAAAGTGATCAAAAAGTGCATAAGTTCAATCAAGTTAAAATCATCACATATCAAGCTTGGGGAGACTTTCTGCCCCATTTTCTGCATAATCAAGTATAGACACCTATCAGAAAAGGAAGTGCAAACTCGAGACTACAAGATTTTGTCCCGACTTTCCCAAAATCTACAAGAGGACTAAGTCGCCACTAGGGTGAATTAGTCCCACTTCCGAGCCTGAAAACTGATTTTGACATTTCTGGACACCCATTTGACAGATTCCTATTTTGACAAAGTTTCCTGAAAGTGGGACTAAGTCGCCTAGTTTAGCCTAAGTGTCCCAGTCAAAATTTCAGTCAAATTTTCTAGGATTCGAGAATCCTTCAACATCAAACTTTTGATTCCAGGTGACCTCTTCCATTATGTTATGTTATTTCATCATATAGATGTATTTCTTAGGCATTTTTGCATATCAAATTGTGTTTTCTAGCACTTTACATTTTCATAGTTTTGCATCATTAGATCGCTTCAATTTCAAATTAGTATATTTGGAAATCATAATTAGACATAATTACATATCATTAACATAGTCTCGAGTGTAAACCCTTGCATTTTGGGAACCCTTTCCATCTCGTTTCTCCTCTTAGTTGAAAAACCCTAGGAGGAGCAAAGCATTGTGAAAGGGTAAACCAAAATCACCGTTTATAGCAGTTATTACTCTTGTTGAGGCCAAGAATATTGTCACAAAAAGTGGAATGATGTTACTACTAGGATGCACCCTCACCTCAGCTATTTCACTTGATGCAATAAGAAGAGACCCTTGGGCTTCAATATCTGAGGAGCATTTTGAAGCCAAGGTGTTTGGATCTGGTTATAGTCCAAAACTGCATACTCTTGCAATTTGGTCCATGGTACCCAATACTAGGAAACATGAGATTGCTAGGCCTATTAAAGAGGTCATTGGTTCCATGATAGTGAAGAGAGCTACATATATGACTCTTGTCCAAGCAACTAAGTTAATTGTTCATTCTGAAATGCTCAGTGTAGATACATCACAAATTTCTCAAAAGAAATATGATTCCTTGTTGAAGGAATACAATAAGGCTTTGGATGAAATTAATAAGATGAGAGCCACTATTCAAGCTAGCCAGTCAATAAAGGCATTTTCTTTTCCATCCTCTTCTTCTTCAGACTTGTCTACGCATGACAAGGAAACCTTAGCCTTAAGGATTAATGACTTGAATAATCAGTTAAAAAAAGAGAAGGAAAATGTCAAGAAGGCCAAATTTGAAACTGTTAAGGTGGAAAATGACATTTTTGAGCTTGTGTTGAAACATAGGGTAACAAAGTTTATGAACAGAGCTGATGATGTGTGGGCTACCTATAGAAACATCCATGAAGCAAACATAAGTTATATACAAGTTTGGGAAGATTTCCAGAAAGAATGGATCAAATGGAGCACTAGGGTAGGGGATTTAAAAGAAATGATGTATAATATGTGAGAAGATCTTGAAGCTCCTACAAATTTCCCTGAAATATTACAAGCTATTGACCTGGTGAATGAAATAATAACTTTTCATGGAAAGTTAGGAATGCAACTCCAAAACAAATTGAAAGTCTTCAAAGAAATGGAGGAGTTTGGTATGCCTGTAATATTGGATTACAAAGGTGAGTTAAAGGAATTTCATACATAGAAGAGTGATCTGGGAGAGCTACTACCACAGGCTCAGATGATGTTGAAGGTAATTGATTACTCCTCGCTAAATCCTAATTTTGATATTATGGTGGGGATTGAAACAAGAATGGACACTTTTATCAAGGAGGACAAAGCCTTAATTGATGCAAGGTATAATCAACATAGTATAAAGATACGAAGTTTTAATTGGATGCAAAATGGCACACTGAAGAAGAATATAACACCTGGTTGTAAAATATTACTGACTAATCTTGTGTGTGTGAAGGTGATGATGAACATGGTGAATAATGAACATGACAAAAAAAATGCATAGCCTATAAATAGTATAGATTAGGCTTTCGTTGAAGTATTGTAGAATATTGTTCTCTCCCTATTAGGAAGGTTGATGGCACAAATGTTGACCTGGATGAGTCAGTCTTCTTTCTTTCTGTAGCTTTTCATGCTTTTAGAGTATTTGCTGACTAGGCATGCACGTGGTGAAAATTTTGGCTCATGAAGAAGATATTATAATGTTATTGCAGTGAGTAAAAGATGCCTTTTGGAAGGCTGGTGTATCTTCTTCAACAAATGAAAATAACTTTTTTCTTATATGCTTTCCCCCCACTTTGCAATGACCAAATATAATTGTCTAGGGAAATTTGAAATTAAAATTGAAATGTATGTAAAATGCAAATATGACTTTGATTGTAATTTGGCCCCATGCTTGTTGCTCCCATGTTTCTATAAATGGGATTTCATGGCCAATTACATAGGTCTTTTGATGGTTAAGCAATTTTTGAGCTCATGTATGAGTAATTCTGATAATTTCAAGCATGGAGAAATAGATTGGTGGCAAGTCTTAGGAATGTATTCAGATCTATAATAGGCTTAATTGTTCTACAATAGCAAAGATATATTAATGATGATTGCAAATTCCTAGATTAGTTTCTCTCCTCTGTAATTTTTCCTTTTGAATTATGAATAAAGGAATCAAGGTTCATTTATTTGTCTTCAATCACTCTGATTGAATGTATGATTTCATCTTTTTCTTTAGTTAAAAGAGCTAAATAAGTGCTTAAATGAGATCATAGATTTGTAAACTTGAAACTCAAGGATTGTTAAGGAGTTTCTAGTTTTGGACATATCGAGTTGTGTGTTACAAAGTAATATACAATAGTCTACAAATACTTGTTTCAATTTTCTAAATGTATTATGGTTTATTGCATATGTGAATCTGTTGACCTAGATAAGGCACTGTTCCATTTGTTTGGTCACCTTAGATGTTAGTGAGTTGCATGTACCTAACAAAGAACACAAATATTTACAACAATTTATGACACACCTATAATTGCAGTATAGTGGTATGAAGTACTACTCATTCCTAGTTGTAGGTACAATTCGTTAAAGGGTCTTCCAAATCCTTAAGGAATTTTGTCTATTTGCATTTTATAGGGATATATCTATTTTTTTTCAATGTTTATGATAAAATGGCATGAGAGTATCATATAGACATTGTCAGGATCACCCTGTTGGGTTTCACAGAGCCTGAAGAGTAGCCTAGCAAGCTAGTACCTATTTGTTGGCCAATCCTTTCCTTTACTTATCATTGGATTATGGAAAATTTATAGGTAAATGGTGAGATTAAGTTTGTTTCTAGAAAAATAACCAACAGATTGGCGACTTTGTTGGGGAAATTGCTAAGTCCAAAGTCTCTAGGTAGATCTAGTACAGTCAAAGTCAAATATTTTAATTGTTCTTCACTAATTGGAGAATATTTGGTTTGAATTTTCATCATATAAGTCATGTCTAATTTTATGCTTCAAAGTTTGGTTTGTTCCTCCATTTTGTGTCAGGTTATGTTCAAAGTCTTCTCTAATATTACAAGTGCAACCCAAAGTGTGATAAAAATTTATCTCCCAATATTTAGGGTGGAAAATCTAAAGTCTCTCGTGCCAATGCGAAAATAAACTCCAAGAGAGAAAGTGAGAAAGAGAATTCTGAGATACACTTTGGCCCTCTGAGGAAGACCAGAAGTTACACAAAGAATCATCCTAAACAAAAGATGGAGTATGAGCATTCAAAGGACAAGCAACCCACCTGGGTGAAGAAACATGTTGAATCAAGTAAGTCAATTAAATTTTGTGTTGATGCATCTCCTACTTTTAATAATGAAGTAAATAGTGCAAATATTCATGAAGAAGCACGTGAAGCTGAGGTTCCTAATGTAAATCAAGGGATTTTTTCCACTGGGGAAGTTTTTGATAATGAATTTGATGTGTTAAGAGAGGAATATAGGTGGGAATTCTAGGATAGAAATAAGAAGTTCTCAGAACCTTCAACCCCTAGAATTGGATCTATTTTTAATGGAGATAATTTTAAGCCCAGAAGTGAACCTCCTAGTGTAGAAGTGCACTTTCCCCTTGAGGGAGAAGTAGCTAATCTTGATTTATTTACCCCTAAGCAATGTGAGTCCAGAGATATTCTAGAAGATGAGGAAGATATAGATAAATATATGCAAGCCTTAGAAGAGGAAGAGCTTATGATTAAGGAAGAAGAAGAACGTAGGCTTAGAGAGTTGGAAGAAAAAAGAGAAAAGGAGTTGAAAGAAAAGGAAGAAAGAATTAAGGCTAAGATGTAGGAAAGAGATGCTTGGAGGAAAAAACTAGAAAAGATGAGAGAAGAAGCAAAGAAGAAAGCACTTTATGAAAATTCTTCTAAGTTTACTGCTAAAATAACCCCTGATACACCTAAGGTGACCATTCAAATGGGAACCTCTTTTGCTAACACTTATACTACATCCACTGTGACCACCAAAGCCTCAGATTCATCTATTGCTGCTAAGAAATCACATGTAGATCATGGGAAGAAGCCCATTGATCAGCCAAAGAAAAGTACCTTTAGTACCAATACCAACACAAGTACCAATACTTCATATGTTAATACTTCCACCTGAAATGCTAAGATTGATCCCACCCCATCAACTGCACCCCCAGACCCTGAGATCTTAGGATTGCAATTGGAAAATGACAAGTTACTACAAGAGTTGAAGAAAACTGAAATGGAAGCTTCAAATGCAAAAATAGCTAGGAAGATTTCCTTCCTTAAGATCTCCATACCTGAACCAGTAGCTTCAAGCTCTAGGCATACTGAAAATGATACAAAAAATAAGAAGTATGAGGGACACACCACTAGTGAAGGTGGTGGTGGAGGTGGAGGAAATGATAAAAATAAGAACTCTTATTTTGAATATGATGAGGGAAAGAAGAAAGGAAGTGGTAATAATAATGGAGATGGAAAAGGTAAGGATAAGACTCAATCTGATGACAAAAAAGATGATGAGCCTAGAAATACTCATAGAGACCAAGCTACTTAGAGACCAATGCAATTTGAAAGATATCATTAGTTATGCTTTACTGGGATTCCTAGTTATCCTAACCCATTTCTTGAAGATTTTAGGCCTGCTTTGGTTAGATTCTCTAGAAACAATGCCTTGAGTGGTGAAGACCACCTCAAAGCATTTTCCAATATTATGGATGTTTTGAGGTAGAAGTAAAGGATGTCATGATGAATTTATTCATGCAATCACTTACTGAGGATGCCAAAGAATGGTATAGAATTTTACTTGCTGAAAGTATTGGATCTTGGGAGGAATTTAAGAGGTTGTTCAGAGAGCAGTATGGTGATAAGACTAATTCAAGGTTTCTTTTGAATCAATTTAATAATATTGTTAAAAGTTCAAATGAGGGTGTGGCTGACTTCAATGTGATATTTCAAAAGGCCATGAACTAGCTACCTCCTCATTTAATATTAAATGACAATGTATACTTGGTGAACTATTGTAATGCCTTTGATGCAAAAATGAGCTATCGCTTGCTAAATAAAAACCCTCAGACATTGACAGAGGCTTATAAGATGGTTGTCCATATTGATAATATTAGTAGAGCAACTAGTAAATTTGGGAGGACGGATGATGTAAAGATCCTCAAAAATCCAAAGAAAGAGGATAAAAACTCTAGTGCTAAGGGAGGTTCTTTGGAGGATAAAATTGATAATGTTAATAATACCATGAAGGATCTAAGCAAAAAAATTGCTAGGAAAGAGAAAGGTCTAACAAATGAAAGGTCCAATTATCATAAGAATGAAAGACCCCCTCAGTTATAGGATCATCCATATAATACAAACTGGCATAATGGGAAGCCCATTCCTAACAATCAAAAAAAATGTTTAGAACAAGGTTCCTCTGGATCCTTTGCAAAAGAACTCAAGAAATTTTGTTAATGAAACCCCTTGGTGCATGCTTTGTCAAATGTCTCATTCTCCTCATCATTGTGCAGTTGCACAGATGGTTGAAGTGGAAGAAGATGTACCTAAAGACTATGATCAGTCCAACGAGGATGATGTTGACATTAATATGATCATGGATGGTTTTGATTTTGTTGACAATGAATGCTTATCTGATATGGAGTCCCATGAAATGGATATGGATGGCCAAAGGAATATTGCCAATACATATCACCACAAGTTCTCTCTAATGAAGATGATGACAGTGATAATGAAGTGTACACATTGGAAGCAACTGAAGACAATGTGTCCCTGAGAATACCTTCGGATGAGTAAATTGCAAGATATATAGTGGCCTTAGTTGCTCAAGCCAGAAGCTCATATCACTTAAGGAACAAAATAGTAGGTGTTGACCAGGTTAGTCTTGTTGGTCTCTTTATTAAGGAGCATAACGCCAAAGGCGAAGAGAAAAAGTCTAATGGTAAATTAGAAGTAGTCAAAGCTAAGGAAAGTAAGGGAGATAAAATTTGGTCTAAGAAATTTGATAAACCAAAAGCAAATGGAGAGCTCAAATCCCCTATTGTGAATATAAAGGCACATAATCAAAATTTTGAAGTAGCAAGAAAAGATGTCAAGCCCAAGGCTGAAACAATAGAGAATCAATAGAAGAAGAGCAGTACAGAACAAGGTATGATCCAAATTTATTTACCCAAATATACTCTTGTTGATATATTTCAATTACTTGGTCAAGTAAAAGTTCCAGTCCCTTTACTTGAGATGATGAGAATTTATGAACACAAACAAAAGGTAGTAGCCCTTATCAATGGTGCTACTACATCCTATTTTGAATTAGTGATGTCCACTCCACCCAAGGTGAGTGAAAAGGAAATGAAAGATAAAGAATTTGAGGGAGTGATTACTGAGATCCCATATATTTTTCTAGGGAATTCAGTCACAGCCTCTCCTAGAAAAATAGACCCATTCTTCCTCACATTGATTGTTGAGGGAAACTTTCTGAAAAATTGTCTTATTGATGAATAGTATAATTCCAGCCAAGATCATGGAGGCATTGGGACTACAAGGAAGTCCCTGTGACTGGTGTAATTAATGAGCTTCCTTACAGATTAGCCACATATCTAGAGAAAGTGTTTAAGATGAGTGTGGTGGTAGTGGATATCCCACCCAATTATGGAATGTTGCTATCTAGGAAGTGGAGTGCTTCTATGGGAGGTAGCATGTAGTGTGACATTTCTTACGCTACTTTTTCTATTGATGGCAATGATGTCTAAGTGGTTAGAGAACCAAAAGTGCCACATATGCTAAAGCATGCTCCTGAAGATGATACAATTCTTTTTATATATACTAATATTAGTGATTTTAAGGTGGAAGAGCTACCAAGGGAAAGTGACAGGTGACCTGCACCTATAGACCATGAAGTTATAAGACTATCTGATAAGGATGGACTCTAGAAGATGTACTTTAACAGTGCAAGCTCTAAAGAAGGGTCTGGTGCAATAATATTTGTAGTGTCACCTAGTGGCAACACTTATAATTTTTCTTTCACTTTGTCTTTTGTTTGCACAAACAATGTGGCAGAGTATGAAGCATTATTACTAGGACTGAGGCTGGCTGAAAAGCATGGGATAAAGAATTTAATGGTAATCAGTGATTCTGAGTTGATGATATCCCAAGTAATATCCAGATATGCATGCAAGAATAAAACATTGAAACAATATAGAAATTTTGTTTGGGATTCCATTGAACAGTTTGATGCCTTTGGAATTGACTAGATGGAGAGAGGAAAAAAGAGAGTGGTAGACTTACTTGAAAACATTACATTAGGACCAGATGATATAGCTTTTTCAGGTATCTCTAAGGTTGAGGTACAAGCAAGGCCATCAATCCTTGGCAATGTACATAATTGGAAAATTTTCAACGATGATGAAGATATTCTAATTTTTTTGAAATGTGTTGATGAATATGAAGGTTAGGAGATTGACTTTGGGGCATTTTTTGAAAGTGTATATGTTAAGGATACAGTCTTTGGGAATGAGGTTATTCATTTGAAGACAAACGAGATCCCCAAGAGTGTTGTAGCATTAGAAAGGGTCTTCGATATTCAAGACAAGAGCAAGGTTAAAATAACTTCCACCCATCCAAAGGACCTCGAAGAAGTGAATTTGGGGATTGAAAATGCCCCTAAAAAGGTATATGTAGGAAAGAAGATGAAACCTAAGATCAAGGCAATGTTAGTTTCCTTGTTAAGAAAATATAGACATGTCTTTCCTTGGTCATATGATGACCTAAAAGCATATAGAGAGGAACTATTTGTTGGAATAAGTTGTCATTGATGTCAAAAAGGGGATCAAAGGAGAAGTGTGTTGATCCTATGTAGAAGCGCATATAGTTGTCATTAATGTCAAAAGTACAAATCAAGCAAAGGAGTTTATTGGCATGATGATAGAAGATGGATAAAAGAGCGGTGGATCTGATGGTGAATTGAGTGGAAAATTCATGATGGGTTTTTAGAGAGCTTTCCAGAAAGGTATTGTGCAGGCCCAGAGGATGTATAACACGTCTAGAAATAAGTTTTGTTTTATCTCAGACAGAATTAGGGTTCACTGGTTAAACCCTAGAGTTGCATTCATGGCATCCTCAATATGTTCTTCTATTTTGAAGTTGACTTTCAACAACAGGTAATCGATCACATAAGTTACAACTTATGTTGTTGATATCATGAGGGTGATCGGCCCCTCTGCCTAGTGCTCAAGGTTGTATACCCTCTTCAGGTTGGCGGGACACTAGTGGATTGGCGAGAGTCAAGCAGGAGTCTCATCGATGGCTTGATGAAGATTCATTGGGGTGACTAGCATTGTTCAGTGTGACTTGCATCAGAGTCTCTCTGATGGTTTGATGGTCTGATGGTTTTTAGTGTCAAAGTCTTTGTTGCATAAAAAGGGCCCCATCCTTTGTGTTATCAGAAAGTCACCTTAGTCGGAGTTTTATCCTATAATATCTTGTGGGATCTGAACCTAATTTTAACCTGATTCCCTGATCACTTGATAGTTTAACCTCTGATACTAGTCAATCCTTTGGATTCTGTCAAAGGGGGTCCTCACAAGTCCATAATATCGGTTGATCACACTTTTAGGATAATATTGCACACATCTAAAATGGTTCCATCCTTCAAAAATTTTGGTCACCCAATCTTCCTAAGAAAGAGGGGTCTACTCCAAAGCACACATTTGACGATGGCACATGGCAAAAAATGACAAGTGAAACATGACATGTGGTGACACGATGGTGTGGGGACCATACAACAAAGAAGGTTATTGATGTGACATAGGCACATTGGTAGAACTGGGGATGGTGACCCCTCGATAGAGCAATGAGGTGCTATGTGGGACCCAATAGGATGACAGCGATGATGGATTGTGATTGAAAAGTACAAGTGATGAAGAATGATTGCTCAGTGTGCTAATTTGCATCATTGTTGTGAATTAGGTGGTGATTACATGGATGACATGTAGGATTGTGGTCACGATCAGATAACAGTGCAAACAACATGGTGGTAGACGATTCATCTATTTGGAAATTCATATCCTTGTTGTGAATGGCATCAATGTGATTGAATGGTATCACCAAGACCTTGAAGCATGTCCCAGTGATAGAGCGATGGGTGAGTGTATATGCTCCATCAATGTTACAGTGGTGTATCGACAGGACATTGATGGATGTCCCAGCAACAGAGTGATAAGGTAATTTTGACATGTGAGAATAAAATGGAAGGAAAACATGTGGCATTGGTTTGACAATGCCATATTGGTGGGAGGTGATCTGGTGTCCCTATGATAGACTGGCAGTATGGACAATGGCTAAGCATGATGACAATGAAGGTAGTATATTAGGTGGACAATAGCGATTGGTGGAATGTTGTCTATAGTGGATGTTAGTGATATGTGGGACCCTCTGCTCTAGCAAGTAATGTATGTAGAAGAGACTTGGAGGTATCAAAGGGAGATGTGAATGAGTCTATCTAACAAAATGATGAAGATGATGACTGACCATGTAAGAGACATGTTGTGCATGTTTTGCACACACGCCCCGTCGTAGGCAAGGACCCCCTTTTTTTGCTCCCGATAAGCTGCTTTGCTCCTGTCTTGTTTTGCGTGCCCCATTTACCAAGTTCAAATTGGTCATGTGCCATCAAACGATCAAATTCTCCTTACCAAATTCACCTACTTAGGGTATTCAAATCCGTGGAGAAATAAAGTCGCCCGTCCCCTTTCTTCCTTTTGTCTTGTTCCTGCTGTTTTGGAAACATTCGTGGACCCCTGCTGGTTCGGTTTCCACATTTTTTACTTTGAGGCTAACTTTTTGGTGGATTTGGGATGTGTTTGGGGTCCCTAAGTGAACTGCCAAAGTTTCATCAATGTTTCATAAAGTTTAGATGGTTTCGGAGCTTTCCCTCCAGAATTCCCTTCCTCTTTGGCTGTTTGGAAACATCTGTGGACCCCCGTCGATCCGGTTTCCACATTTTTGACTTTGAAGCTAACTTTTTGGTGGATTTGGGATGTGTTTGGGGTCCCTAAGTGAACTGCCAAAGTTTCATTAACGTTCCATAAAGTTTCGATGGTTTTAGAGCTTTCCCTCCATAATTCCCTTCCTCTTTAGCTGTTTGGAAACATTCGTGGACCCCCGTCGGTCTGGTTTGCACATTTTTGACTTTAAGGCCAACTTTTTGGTGGATTTGGGATGTGTTTGAGGTGCCCAAGTGAACTGCTAAGGTTTCGTCAATGTTCAGTTAAGTTTTGGTGGTTTTGGAGCTTTGTCCCTCTTTGGTTGTTTTGGAACATCCGTGGAGCCCCGACGGCCCAGCCTCCGGAGCCCAGCCCCTCTGTGGCCATTTCCGGGACTCCGTCCCTCTTTGGCCATTTTGAACATACGTGGAGCCTCGGCAGCCCGGCCCCTTCGTGGCTGTTTCTGAGACTTTGTCCCTCTTTGGCCATTTTGAACATTCCTGGAGCCCCGGCGACCCGGCCTCCTGAGCCTGGCCCCTCCGTGGTCGTTTCCGAGACTCCATCCCTCTATGGCCGTTTTGAACATCTATGGACCCCCATCGGTCCGGTTTCCACATTTTTTATTTTGAGGTCAACTTTTTGGTGGATTTGGGATGTGTTTGAGGTGCCTAAGTGAACTGTCAAGGTTTCATCAATGTTTCATTAAATTTTGGTGGTTCCGGAGCTTCGTCCCTCTTTGGCTGTTTTGGAAACATCTGTGGACCCCTACCGATCCGGTTTCCACATTTCTTACTTTGGGGCTAACTTTTTGGTGGAATTGGGATGTGTTTGAGATGCTTAGCTGAACTGCCAAGGTTTCATCAACGTTCTATTAAGTTTCGGTGGTTTCGGAGCTTCGTCCCTCTTTGGCTGTTTTGGAAACATTTGTGGACCCCTGCCGGTCCAGTTTCCACATTTTTTACTTTGGGGCCAACTTTTTGGTGGATCTGGGATGTGTTTGTAGTGCTTAAGTGAACTGCCAAAGTTTTGTCAACGTTCTGTTAAGTTTCAGTGGTTTCAGAGCTTCGTCCCCCTTTGGCTGTTTTGGAACATCCGTGGAGCCCTAGCGGCCTGGATTAATGTTTATGGTCCAAATGAGCTCCAAATATGAATATTATGATCTTTTGATGATGCATGGATGGATCTAACAAGGATTTTGCAAGATTTGACTAATGTTTTCCTTGATTTGTGTATGAAAGCACTTACAACACTTCATGTACGCAGGATTCAAGGAGCCTACTGCAGGTCCGTCAGGAGACCCATCGAGAAAGCTGAACAAGGAATGCGCATAGCTCATGTCACCATTCATTTCATGTTCGCCTCTCCCCCTCGCACCCACCAACAGGGTCGACGTTAGAAGAAGGCATGTGCCAAGGAAGTCAATGACAAAAATGCAAGGGGGTGGCCTTGAAGAAAGCATAAGAGAGTTGTCCACCCGAATCAGGGGAAATCAATCTATTGATGCCAATCGTCGACAGGCTCATTTGATCCAAGGAAGAGCATTGCAAACACATCAAGTAAGAAGGCAGCTTTCAAGTAGTTTTAGCTACAGTAAAGGGCAATCAGCTAAATGATGAAACTGCTATAGCACATGGGTACTAGATGACAAAACAGGGAAGAGACAAAGATTTTTTTTTTAAATTGTTGAATATTGTGGGGTAGGTGAAACCCTAATGTAATTGAATATGGGCCATTCATTGCAAATTGATCCTAGCCATTCATTCAGGCTTTGGAAAACTATAAATAGGGGCTTCCCCTCATTTGTAAGGGTTGGAGAACTGATGTAAAGACATTATGCAGCAATAGAAAGTAGCATTGCATGATTTATGGGTGTTCCTTTTGATTTTTGCTCTTTATGTATGCATGGTTCAACTTCCCTATTAGCTTAGGTGTTAGTTTCTTGAATGGAAGTGGTGATGGTGATTTTTGTTTCAGTATTTGATGAATTTCCAACTCATGCTTTTTGTGGTTCATTGATGATGAGTCACTTTGCAAAGCTAGTCTGAGCTTTTTACTTCAATGTTGCAACTTATTTCAATCGCATGTGCATGATGTGCATATGCAATTTGAAAATCTGCAGTCCTTAGAAGATTGCACTAGTTTTGTGCAACTGTAGGTTTCTCTTGGCCAAGCAAAACCCAGTTTAGGGAGTTTTTCTACTGTAGCAGCCTCCATGATCACTATTCATTCATAGTTTCAGATCCAAGAACCTTCTCTCTTCCCTGCCCTTTTTCCTTTTTTTTAATAAGTACCTTAGGAAAGGTTCATTGCACATTGTAAAGCTAAATCCAATGATAAAAATGGAGTTCAAGACTGTTGTTTGAACCTACAGCAAATGCACAACAACTTCTCCATCTTAGGAACTCCATTTCAAGACCCAACTTCCCATGCTTTGTAACTCATCTGTAAGACCGCTTTGTGATTCCAGCAAATCACATCAAACAACTGAGATATTCCAAGCACTGTCAAGACCTAACATTAGAGACCTTGGGATAGTGTTCTACAATTTGATTGTGGAAGATTTTCTTTCAAGAGAGGTAGTGCACCTACGCACTGCCTGTGTTGAGAAGTGCATAAAAAACACATCAACAAGACAAAGTGTTGACAGATGACGTGCATAGTGAAGGCGGATATTTGGCAATCTATGATTCGTTGTTTTGCATCCTTGTTGCAAAACAACACTTGGTCAAGGCGAGTCTTTAACAATGGTGTTCTATGGTGAATACTCCTAAGATCGATGAAGGAGTTTTGAATGACCACTTATCTAATGGTCAGGATTTAAAGACACGATAGTGAACGAGGATCACAGGATCAGGGCGAAAAAAAGAGAAGATCGATGACCAGAATTCAAAGGTAGAGATTTGTAACAGCTCGATAGTGTGAACAAGGGTTCTTGACTGGTAACTGACACAGAGAAAAGAATTAATTGGTTTAGTTGAACAAAGCAACTAATTAGATGAAGATCTGAGTTGTTAGGTGGCATAATAGATTGTAGATGAGATTGATATCAAATCATATCAAATGAATAGTAGAGAGAATTAACTGCATAATCTGATTCTTAGGGTTTGACAAGAAGAGAATGAAGAAAAATTCTCAGCACCAAATTTAATGGTGTGTGGCTCGATGCAAGATATGGTGATATATGATCAGATGTCTTTATGATGAGTTGGACAGTGGTGTGGAGCTCGAGGTATAGGTAGCTTGCTAGTGAAGTTTGCAAGTGAGGAAAACCCTAATTTGATGCGAGCTGATCTAGAAAGTAGTGAGAATCTCAAGGTAGAGATTGTTGATCAATGGTGTTAAGCAAAAAAATGAAGACTATCTGAGTTGTGTTGACGAAGTTTGATCTATAGTAGGTGTGAGAATTCTACAAGAGCACAAGGTGCTAAACAGAGTTATGTATGTTGGACTTGTCATTGCACCAAAATATTGACCTATCAATGCCCGATACAAGCTTCGGTTAAGAACCACAGCAGGCAGTTAGACCATGTCACAAACCCAAGCGCTAGTGTTGCAAGGAATACCAAGGGTCACACCTTGCAACAATCCCCCCTAGCACAAGCGTGGGGTTTGAA
The DNA here is from genome assembly GCA_007258455.2 of Sequoia sempervirens. Lineage (NCBI taxonomy): Eukaryota > Viridiplantae > Streptophyta > Pinopsida > Cupressales > Cupressaceae > Sequoia > Sequoia sempervirens. The sequence goes on from VDFB02190531.1 coordinate 45,604, forward strand.
CCTGTGACCAACTCGGATACCAATTATTGGACTTGCCATTGCACCAAAAGATCAACCTATCAATGCCTAATACAAGCTTCGGTTAAGAACCACAGGAGGTGGTTAGACCATGTCACAAATCCAAGTGCTAGTGCTACAAGGAAGACCAAGGGTCACACCTTGCAACAATGAATTGTTGAGTGTGGAACAGATGCAAAGAGAGAAGAGAGTGCATAGTGCAGATGTATGAAACATTGCAGAAGGGGAAAGACGAATAGAGCAGTGAGATAGAACAATGATTGTTCTATGCATAGAGGAGTGTGCAGAGTAGAGGTGTTTTTGAGTGTGCAGCTTCAGCAATAGAGTGAGTGTGCAGCTTCAGCAGCAGAGTGAGTGTTGTAGTGAAAGTAACAATGTACTAAATGTAATGATGCATTATAGGTTGTGTAGAACCAAATTGTATGCATATATGAATTTGTAATGTTGTACTAATTTGTGGCTCAGATAAGGGGATTGTAGTCTCCTTGAAGTTGTAGCTTCTAAATTAGGGAGTTGAAGCTTCCTTAGGTTGCAGCCCTAAACTTTGTAATAGAGATTTAGATTGTGATGTTGGATTTGAGTAGTAGACTCAAGTAGCCTTTGTCGCCGTGGTTTTTCCCACATCAAATTTTCCACGTATATCTGGTGTTATGTGATGTTTTTGTGTCCATGCATATTTATGTATCACATGATTAATATTTGCACATTAAGGGTTAAAGAAAGTAGTCTGTACAAATGGTTTTAAGAGCTAAATTTTTAATATCTACTGATTCACCCTCCTCTTAGTAGATCATTGTGTTCCAACTCTATTCCAACATGAGATTCCTCTGAAAGAATATTCCAAGCCTTTCAGGTAGAAGCAAAGATCCATCAACCCAGCCTTAGCCCCAAAAATGCAAGAGGAATTGATTAAGCTAAGGGATACTAGCATCATAAATCCTATTAGGCATTCTTCATGGGTGTCTAATCTAGTGCCAGTTAGAAATAAAAATGGTGATATAAGGTTATGTGTGGATTTTAGGAATCTAAACATATCATCACTGAAGGATAACTATCCATTGTCAAACATGGAATCCATGTTGCAGAAGGTGATAGGTTGTGAGCTATTATCTATGATGGATGGTTTTTCTGGATACAACCAAGTGAAAGTGAAGGAGTTTGAGCAGTACAAGACTACATTCACAACTCCATGGGGCACCTATGTGTATGTAAGAATGCCATTTGGTTTAACTAAAGTAGGTGCCACTTTCTAAAGGACTATGGATGTAGCCTTTTCTAATTTTATTGACTTATTCATGGAAATTTACCAGGATGATTTAATAGCTTACTCCAAGAAGGAAGAAGATCATTGCATGCACTTGGAGAAGATATTTATCAGGGCATTGGAATATGGAATCTCACTGAATCCGAAAAAGTGTGCCTTCAAGGTTACTGAAGGAAAATTACTAGGGAATATTGTGTCTAAGGAGGGAGTGAGGATTGACCCTAAGAGGGTAGCAGCCATAGACAAGATTCCTCAGCCAAAGAATGTTAAATGCATTCAATCATTCTTTGGTCAGATTAATTTTTTGAGGAGGTTTGTAACAAATTTTGTAGAGATTACAAGACCTATCTCCAAAATGTTGAAAAAAGGAGAAAAGATGGTTTGGAGTGAGAAGCCTAGTCAGACATTCAAGAGCATAAAACATGATATCAAAGAAGCCCCAATTTTAAGGACTCCTGACTTTTCAAACCCACTGCAAATCTTTTTATTTGCATCGTTTCATACTATTGCTGCTATTTTTGTTACGGAAAACAAAGAAGGTTTTGAACAACCAATTGCTTTCTTTAGCAAATCACTTCAAGCTATAGAGTTGAAATATCACTTGATGGAGAAGCAAGCATATGCACTTGTTAAGGTTGTGAAGAACTTTAGGACTTATTTAATTGGAGCCGCAGTCATTGCTTATGTCCCAGGTAAAGTTGTGAAGGACATCTTTACCCAACAAGAAGTCACGGGTAGAAGATGCAGGTGGATAAATAGAATTAAGGAATTTAATATTGGCATCCAGATAACCAAATTGGTTAGAGGTCAGGGATTAGCTAAGTTAATGGCCGAAGTAAACTTGGATGCTAATCAAACAAATCTAGAGGATGATTCCAAAAGATCATAAATTTGTGATATGGAGTGTTGTGATTGGTATTTAAGGTGTCATTTATTATTCACAGAGAATGCAATGCCCTGAAGGACTGACAAAAAATGAGAAAAGAACTCTTAAGTTACATGCCATTAAATATGTGATCATAAAAGGTGAGTTGTCATGGAGAAAGATGGAGGGTGTATTGTTGAAATGTTTTGATGAGACCAAGGCCTCTAAGTTATTAAAATAAATGCATGGTGGGGTATGTGGTGGAAATTACATAGCTAAGACCACTGCCCACAAAGTATTGAGGGTTGGATTCTAGTGGCCTATAGTTTTTAAGGATGCATACAAACTAGTAATAACATGTTATGTGTGCCAAAGCTTTTCTAGGAAACTGAAATTCTCAGGTAACTTTCCTCTTAGACCAATTACTGTGTAGGCACCCTTTCAAAAATGGGGTATTGACTTCATTGGAGAAATAGCTAAAAATTCTAGTGGGGGGAATTCATGGATTCTTGTGGCCATAGACTACTTTACAAAGTGGGTGCAATCTATCCCAACAAAAAGAGCAACAAGTAAAGTAGTCACAGACTTCCTGATGGAAAATATATTAACCATATTTGGAGTATCTGAGAAAATTGTCTCAAATAATGCAATGTGCTTCAGATCTGAGGAGTTTACAGACTTTTTCTCAAAACATGGAATCTAGATGTCATACTCTTCACCATATCATCATCAAGGAAATGGCCAAGCATAATCAAGCAATAAAAGCTTGATGAAAATTATCAAAAGGATTCTTGAGAAGAATAAAAGAGCTTGGGATTCCAAGTTATGGTTAGCCTTGTGGGTAGATTGGGTGACTGTTAAGAAGGCCACTGGATATGCGCCTTTTGATCTAGTCTATGGTATTGCAGGTAGGCTGCCACGAAACAACCTTATGTAGATGTATAAGTTTATCCAAGAGTATGATGAGGAAATGTGTGACACAATGCAACATAGGATTGATGCATTATTGGAAGTAGATTAAACAAGGAGGGATGCTCAGAAAATAAGTTCCAAGTTGTAGTTGCAATTCAAGAACTTGCATGAAAAGAAAGCATCTTCAAGAAAATTTCAAGTAGGAAACCTGGTGTTGATGTGGAATGCAAGATCTAAAGATAAGGAAAAACATGGAAAGTTTAAAGCATTGTGGCTTGGCCCTTATCTGATCAGTAACACTCATGGTGAGGATTTGTATTTCCTACAAGAATTAATAGGTGAAATTCTTGAGCTGCCAGTACATGGATAGTTCTTGAAAATAAATTTCTCTTGAAATATGTTCTATTCCATGTATGTTTTACAGTCTTGTAAATGTTTTATATAGGTTTGTTTGCTTTCGTCTGGTTCTCTTGCCTCTTCTGGGAAGTTCCTTGGTTTTTTGTGTACCTATGCCTAGTCTGCTTCACCATGAGATATGAAATCTAACCATGCTTGCAAGAGGCATGCATCCCCAATCGAAGCCACTGATGGAACCCTCATAAAAAATTTCATGTTCCATTGGTTTGGGAGAAAGCATTTTCCTAGGTGTCAGTTTGATCAGATGAGACTAGGGTTTAGGGTTTTGTATGAGGTATTGTTTTACTTTGAATATTTTCTCTCATATCTCAACCTCTCTTCTTGCAATCTATTCCTTTGTTGACCTGATGTGGCTCATTCCCAGTCATGTTAAAATGACTTGAGTCATTGAATCCCATGAAGTAACCGGTCCCTCATGCTTAGGTTTGTGAAACTCTTTTATTTTATAAGGTTGATTGATGAACCTTGTTTGGCCTTTTACATCCTTTGAAATAAAATGGTTTTAATTCTTTTAAGTCCTTATCTTATGTTTTCATAAGTAGTTCCCTTTCTCAATGCTACTTATGAACATGTGCAAAACTGTCTCACTTAAGTCTCGTCTATCACTTTTTCTCATCGCTCATCGTGGATGGATTTGTGAATGCACAACTTGCATTAGAGATGTGCAATGAATGGTGTTTCCTTTGTATCGTGTATCATGGATTGGTTATGGATATTGAGTTTTGCATTAGCGATGTGTGATACACGTGTTCCTTTCATTATCGTTGGCTTTCTTTATCGCTACTCGCTTGTTAGTTTTATGTTGTGAATTGGCGATGTGCGATAACCTTTTGTGCTCTTTGCATTTTTTTCCATCGCTCATCATGGATTGATTGTAAAATTTGAGTCCCAAAGTAGCGATGAGCGATGCGGTCATGTGGTCCAATATTACATCACTGACTTGAATTACTCTTGTAAGCGATATTTCTTGTACCTTTAATTTCATTGAGGTCCACATGGCTTGATCTTGTTCCATCACCTTTTTCTCTCCCATCACTGATGTGATTTGGAATTTGAAGTGTGAATTAGTGATACGCAATGGGAAATGAACGTGATCAAAGTTGGGCCTTAATCCAATGGCCAAGATCTCAGCGTGTGGATGCTCACACCACTGATAAGACATATAGAGGATGAAATGTACCAGTGATGAGCAATGGCCTCCAAATAAGAGACAATGTGGAAACATCCTAAAGACATTGTTTAAAGCAAATAAGAAAGTAGTGAGGTGAAAGGAGTGAAATTGATATGGTTTTAAAGTGAGATGATCAACGACCAGGATTAAACATGAACGACTAAGTGTCAATTCTCTTGCGTGAGCTTTCCATCAACAATTAATGGTGTTACACTCCATTTCCTAGTCATAGAGAAGGTAGTTGGCTTGTTTTTTTGGGTATTTGGAATTGCTCAAGAGTGAAGGAGACAACCAGAGTTTGAGGAAACAATGCGAGGCACTCCAACAAGAAATTACAAAGGAATTAACATCAAATTTTCACCCGAGTAAGCAAATTATCATGTCTCTTCCTGTGAAGTATATTTTTTTGTGTTAGTCTGAAAATTAGAAGGGAGTTTGAAAGATAAGTTTGATTAGGGTTCACTCATTGAGTTTCCTTAATTAGAGTGGTGAGGATTGCATAATATTTGGGAGTATTTTGTTTTTCAAGTTGTTGTCTTGGAATTTTAAAACTTGGTAGGTCTCTTTGGTCAATAAAAAGATATAAAACCTATTCTTGCCACATTGCAAAATGAGTGAACCAGGACCTAGTGATTCTAGCATTAGGCCTGAGAGAGCCTAAGAAGAAAAGAGTTAAGAGGCTTATAACCCAGGATGTTTCATCCATGGTTAAGCCAAAACCACCTGAAGCATCTAACCCTACATTGGATACCCCTATGGCATCCAGAAGGTCAAGGAGTGAAAAAAAATCAGGACAGATTCGTAGAGGGTGCCTATAGAGACATAAATCAGGGTGGATCACGAATTGGCAAGAGTCCTACAGGGCAAGTTGTTGTGACAAGAAAACTAATTGACATGGCTGGTGAAATTGGCCCAACCTTAGAGTGGATGATAGTTGTTTTTGTATACTTTTAACAGAAGGTATGATAGGAGGCCGGCCTATTACCTATGGGGCCTTAACCTCGGGAAGCTGGTAGTACCTAATGTGTTTGTGGAAGTGGATGTGATTATGGAATTAGCTAAGCATTATGATCCCACATATAGGAAGATCAAGAGTGAAAATGGAACTCTAGTCCTTGAGGTAACAAAGGATGAAATTATGGAGGTATTTGGGTTGAATCCAAAGTATATAGTTGCCATCAAGCGTGTGGATTTATATAGTGAGTATGAGCAAAAAAAAATTGCATTCAATAATGGAGTCCTAACGATATAGAGCCCTTTGAGTGTGAAGAATTTGGTGACTATTTCAAGAACACATATTTTATTTGAACCAAATTCTGGCTCATAATTTTGATGCTAGGATAGCCACTGACTTGTTGGTGATGGTGACTGATATACAAGGTCCAAATTAGAACACGGGTTTTTATTATGTTGGTTATGTTGCAAAAAAAATGCATAAGGATTTTATTAAGCTAAAGAAGGAATTTCTCCCTCTATATTTTCCACATTATTCTCTATTGATGCATATGCTTACAATTGTGTATCAAGAGAAATGGAAGGAGAATATGAGATTAAGAAATAAGCACAATGAGAACAATGATTTTCTGATCCAATTGTGGACACATACTTGGGACTAGGATTGTCCCAATTCCAACTATTTGGTGTTTTGTAATGTCACCAGGTTTGGTATTTTGGAGAGTTTGGTGTGGCACCCATTCATAGGCTTTCAAGGTTAATTAGGAACATCATGCACCCAAATGATGTCGTTGGATCAACTACAATGCATAATTGGGAAGGTTGGTTTTTGCACTCATAATATACTCTAATCAGGGCTTATGGAGCCAAAGCAACACCACACTACTTGCCCCTATATGTCTCTTATAGATTGTAATTTATGGAGTTGATGTGGCAAATTGATTTTATGGACCTGGAGTTGTTCAAAAAACCTAGGAAGGGTACTGTGCTAGTGCCCCAATCCTCCTTTGCTTACTTCACAGCTACTACAATGGAAGTGTATGAGAAATTTGGAATCATGGTGAATAGCCTCAGGTTACCTATTGATGAGGTTAGGAGTTTTGACCTAGAAGGTTTTATGCATGAAAAGAGAAGAAAAAATAATTTATCTAGGTTCTCCCACCATTTCATGTACACAGATGATGTGTTGAGAAACTTGACTAGTGATGGGGTTTTTATATCTAGAAAAAAGGAATGGACAACCATATGTGACACTGAGGAGAGTATTATGAAGAGAAATTCCTTCTATGTGAGTCCCTATGATGTAATAGAGATTCCTTTTGAAAGGGATTTTTCAAAGCTAAAGGATTATCAAAGAGGTGATTTTAAGACAAAGGAAAAGGAGACAGCTGTTGAGAGAGCACAAACTCTTTTAGAGCAACAACCTTAGGCTATGGATATTCCTAAGTAGCCTGTAGATGTACAAGGAGAAGATGTTGAAGTAATTGGAGAGTAGAAAATGGTAGAGCATGTGCCTTCCGATGAGGAAGTGGAGAAGAAACTCCCTCCCCCTAATATTGATGATGTTCTGGATTCATAAGTCCCCCAGGATAGAATTTTCCAATGACATTACGATGAAAAGGTTGAAGATGATCCTAGGATCAAGGCCTGTGATGAGTTCCTTGCGGATGATGCATTTGTACAATCTAAGGAATTCAAAGAATTCATGGTTCAGCAAAGAAGCAAAGAAATAGAGGAGAGGCTTGAACAAGCAAAGGCTAATGTTGATCCTTCTCAACAAGAAGAGGTTGAGAAGGCAGAGGAAGAAAATATTATGGCTAAGATTGCAGCTATTACTCCTACTGAGGTGAGGAATATTGTCATTGAAAGTGAAATGATGTTACTACCAGGATGCACCCTCACCTTAAATATTGCACTTGATGTAATAAGAAGAGACCCTTAGGCTTCTATATCTGAGGAGCATTTTGAAGACAAGGTGTTTGGATCTGGTTATAGTCCAAAACTACATACTCTTACAATTTGGTCCATGGCACCCAATAGTAGGAAACATGAGGTTGCTAGGCATATTGAAGAGGTCATTGGTTCTGTGATAGTGAAGAGAGCTACATATATGACTCATGTCCAAGCAACTAAGTTAAATGTTCATGCTACAATGCTCAGTGCAAATACAACACAAGCTTCTCAAAAGAAATATGATTCCTTGTTGAAGGAATACAATAAGGCTTTGGATGAAATTAATAAGATGAGAGCCACTATTCATAATAGCCATTCAATAAGGGTATTGTCTTTTCCATCCTCTTTTTCTTCAGACTTGTCTACGCAAGATAGGGAAACCTTAGCCTTAAGGATTCATGACTTAAATAATTAGTTAAAAAAAGAGAAGGAAAATGTCAAGAAGGCCAAATTTGAAAGTGTTAAGGTGGTGAATGACATTTTTGAGCTTGTGTTGAAACATAGGGTAACAAAGCTTATGAATAGAGTTGATGATGTGTGGGTTTCCTATAGAAACATCCATGAAGCAAACATAAGGTATCTACAGGTTCGGGAAGCTTTCTAGAATGAATGGAGCAAATGAAGCACTAGGGTAGGGGCTTTAAAAGAAATGATTTCTAAGATCTGAGAAGATCCTGAAGCTCCTACAAATGTCCCTCAAATATTACAAGCTATTGACCTAGTGAATGAAATAACAACTTTTCATGGAAATTTAGGAATGCAACTCCAGAACAAACTGAAGGTATTCAGAGAAATGGAGGAGTTCGGTATGCCTATAATATTGGATTACAAAGGTGAGTTAAAGTAATTTGATACATGGAAGAATGATCTGGGAGAGCTACTCCCATAGGCTAAGATGATGTTCAAGGTAATTGATTACTCCTCACTAAATCCTAATGTTGATATTATGGTGGGGATTGAAACAAGAATGGACACTTTTATCAAGGAGGACAGAGCCTTAATTGATGCAAGGTATAATCAACATAGTACAAAGATACATAGTTTATTGGATGCAAAATGGCCCACTAAAGATGAATACAAGACCTGGTTGGAAAATTTTACTGAGTAAGCTTGTGTGTGTGAAGGTGATGATGAACATGGTGAATAACGAACATGAGAGAAACAATGCATAGCCTAGAAATAGTACAGATTAGGCTTTCATTGAATTACTGCAGAATATTGTTCTCTCCTATCACGAAGGTTGATGGCACAAATGTTGACCTAGATGATTCAGTCTTCTTTCTTTCTATTGTTTTTCATGATTTTGGAGTATTTGTTGACTAGGCGTGCACGTGGTTAATATTTTGGCTCATGAAGAAGATATTATTTTGTTGTTGTAGCGAGTAAAAGGTGCTTTTGAAAGGCTGGCATATCTTCAACAAATGAAAATAACTTTTGTCTTATATGCTTTCCCCCCACTTTGCAATGAGAAAATATAACTATCTGGGGAATTTTTAAATTAAAATTAAAATTTATGTCAAATGCAAATGTGACTTTGATTGTAAATTGGCCCAATGCTTGTTGCTCCCAAGTTTCTATAAATGGGATTTCATGGCCAATTACATAGGTCTTTTGATGGTTAATAAATTTTTGAGCTCTTGTATGAGTAATTATGATAATTTCAAGCATAGAGAAATAGATTGGTGTCAAGTCTTAGGAATGTATTCAGATTTGTAATAAGCTTAATTATTCTACAATAGCAAAGATATATGAATGATGATTGCAAGTTCCTAGATTAGTTTCTCTCCTTTGTAATTTTGTCTTTTGAATTATGAATAAAGGAATCAAGGTTCATTTATTTGTCTTCAATCACTCTGATTGAATGTGTGATTTCATCTTTTGCTTTAGTTAAAAGAGCTAAATAAGTATTTAAATGAGATCATAGATTTGTAAGTGAAATTCAAGGATTGTTAAGGAGTTTCTAGTTTTGGACGCATCGAGTTGTGCGTTACAAAGTAATATACAATAGTCTACAAATACTTGTTTCAATTTGCTAAATGTATTATAGTTTATTGCATATGTGAATTCGTCGCCCTTAGATAAGGCACTGGTCCATTTTTGTGGTCACCTTTGATGTTATTGAGTCACTTGTACCTGACAAAGAACACAAATCTTTACAACAATTTCTGACACACCTGTAATTGCAATATAGTGGTATGAAGTACTGCTCATTCCTAGTTGTAGGTACAATTCATTAAAGGGTCTGCCAAATCCTTAAGGATTTTTGTCTATTTGCATCTGATAGGGATGTATCTATTTGCTTTCAATGTTTTTGATAAAATGACATGAGAGTATCATATAGACATTGTCAGGATCACTCTCTTGGGTTTCACAGAGCTCAAAGAGTAGAGGTCTAGCCTAGCAAGCTAGTACATGTTCGTTGGCCAATCCTTGCCTTTACTTATCATTGGATTCTGGAAAATTCATAGGTAAATGGTGAGATTAAGTTTGGTTCTAAAAAAATAACCAACACCCTGTGCACTGGTAAACCCCAAATTTTGTCAATAAACTCCAAAATTCTAGTTTACCACTATCAAGGCTATAAAACTCCTTAAAGAAGAATAAAGTTCATGCAAGAGACCAAAGATACATCAAGTACTATCCCAAAGTTGTATTCATTTTAGGATTATAGATCATGCATGACTATAAAACAAATTACAATGTACATCTCTTTGAGAATGATACAAGAACAACTTTCCTAGGATATTGTATTACTAAAGCAATGAGACGTGCAATTCAAGTAGGACTCCTAATATTAAATAGATGTGAAATGATCTTATGTGTTATGTTTATGGTATTGGTGTGATGAGAGGCTAATTTTCTGTAGATTGGTGCCTTGTGTTGATATTTTTCATTGATGTCATTGATTGGTCCAGTATTCTTACCTCCAGCTTGTTCTTTGTTCCGGAAATGATGTTACTGGCATAAGATTTTTAGTCTACGCATTTTTTTGGTCCTACTCTATTCAGTGTAGTGTGGGATATCTTTTTGCATCTACACTGACATATTGTGTTATGTGTTCATCCATTTATATCTCTAGTGCAAGCCGACTAAGTGGATATGGAGACCTGGTATATATATGATGCGATATAATCACAAAAATAAGAATGAATGAATATGTGATGTATTATAGCAAACTGATGATGTATGCAATATAGTTCAATAGAGTTGTGATTATACAGAAGTTTTGTGCCTCAGTGATAACTGTATTCATGCATATGCAGATGCAATTATAACAGTTCAATTTTGTACTATTCTCTTCAGTTGTAAGCCATCTCTCAAGCTGTAATAGCTTGTTTTTGTATTTAGGGTAGTGAGCCACCTTTGTATTTTGTATCTAGTTACTTAATACCTGAGAGTTAACCCTCTCTGTGGTTTTTCCCTTCTTGGGTTTCCACATAAAAATCTTGGTGTTATGTGTTGCTATGGTGCATTGATTTTGTTCAGTACTTTTAATTATGTTATGTGGTCAGCTATTCAAAAGTTTTAATCTTTTTAAAGGAATACTAATTCACCCCTCCCCTCTCAATATTTTGGATGTTCAAAAATTGGTATTAGAGCCAGATCCTTTAGTAGAGTCTAACAGCTCAAAGGAGATCTGGAAGGTTGAACATATGGTACCCAAATCTACCATGGATCAGAAAGAACTCATGTCCGTTCTTGAAGAACTTGAAATCATTGAAGATGAAAATAAGGCTCTCTCATAAAATCTTCAAATGGTAAATGATTGCATCAGTAAGTTGAAGGATTAGATATGGAAATTCAAGCTAAGGCACAAGGAGGTCAGTAATGAACTCAAGCTAGCAAATAGTACTATCCTTGATTAGATATGTGATTTAATAATGTAATCAAAGGAAAATTTGATGAATGCAAGAAGTTGGAACAAGAAGTTGCATCTCTTAAATTAGATTTAGAAGAACCAAAGAAGCAAGAGGTCAAATAGAAAGCAAGTTTGGAAAAGCTTGAGGAGATTTTAGCAGCCCAAAGACCACCGGCAAGCAAGGAAGGATTAGGCTATGAAATTGGAAAATGCTCACACAATAAAAGGAAAGAACCTAATTTGGTAAAAGAAGCTAAAATTGAATATGGAAAAGAAAACAAAGGGAAGTCTTTAGAAAAGCAACAGGGAAGTAGGAAATCCTTTTCTTTTAATGGTCATTGTTTCAATTACAATGGTTATGGTCACAAAGTTGATCAATGTTGGAAACCAAATAGAAACAATTATTTCAGTGGTTACTGTTATGCATGTTATGCATATGGACATAAGGCTAAACAGTTTTGGTCAGGAAAAAAGAAGAAAACCAATAGGTGCTATAACTGCAATAAAACTAGGCACATTGCAAGACTCTGTAAAACTAGTGTAATCAAGCCAATTGAACCAATGAAGAAAATAAACAAAGAAAAGGTCAAGGCTGAAATGAAGAAGATCTGGAGAAAGAAAGAAGATAATGGTTCCAACTCAGGTGGAGACATCTGCTTTGGTAATTAGTCATTCTTTGGCTATTGTCTGGGGCAAGAAAGTTCAGATTGTCTCTTCCTCCTTCAAGAGAAAAGAGATTGCAAGCCTATCAGAACTACTTGATCAAGGAGCCTCTAGTAGATAGGAACTATGAACAAGCATCTTACAGACATCTAGTAAAGTCACATCAGTCCGATGAATAGGGAATTGCGAAAATTACTATGGCACATTTAATGCAGAAAAGGGTGCACTTATTATGGAATTAGCTTAAAAGTAAAATCAACAGTCTTTTTTATCATTCAAGTGAAATGGTTACAAGGAGCTAAGGAGAAGAAAGGAGTTGACTTGTGTCCTAGGGTTTGTGTATCTAAAAGAGGTAGTTTCTCAAATTTTTCTATTTCTCTACATTTACAGCTGTGGTTGCTCCCACTTTGGTCAATGTTACATCTCAACCTCATCCTGAAATCAAGAAATATCCAAATATATCAATCAAAAATGATATGGCTCGTTGTTTTTCAAGAATCCCGCTTGGAGTCATTCTGACAGAAGATGTTAGGGCTTGCATTCATTTGAAGCTCAAGGAGTTCAATCACACCAATTTACTTTATTTATGGATCAATGAAATCATTGGTGATGACTTCAATGTCAAACCGAATTACAAGGCTCTAGTAGAAAATAAACTGCATGTCTGGAACGAGTTTCCACATTTATGTTTTGATGATAAATGGGTGTGAATGGATATGAGTAGGTTTCATGACACTTTTCTTTGGTTAGATAAAGCTCACCTGATCAACAAATAATTTATGAAGCTTGTTACTGGGTTGAATGACACTAACATTCTTCTGACGCCGAAGGCAATCAAAAACAAGGAGGTTGAAAACCTAACTCAAGCTGTTCTTGATGGAAGATCTCTGGCAGTTCATACAATCACAAATTTAGTTGTGAGGTATGTTGCATAGGTTATTGACAACACAATCTACTACACCAATAGAGATAACTCCATCTCAGCTACAGTTGTCTACACTGCATACAATATGGCGGTTAATGGAGTTGACTATGATTTATGTGAACTCATCAAAGAGCAATTTCTTGAGAATCTAAATTAGTGCAAGTAAAGTAAGAAGGTCGTGTTTCAGTATGGAACCCTTGTACTCTATTTGCTTTCCTATTTTATGCATGAAATTCCCAGTCTTGGTCCGGTATTATGGTTGTCTAAAAAGCCAGTTGTTCATAAAATTCTTGAACGAATGAGGAGGTATGGTGATTCTACTACACAAAAAATGGTATTTACTTCATTTTTCTCTTCATTACAATACAAGATGCACAACCGAGATAGAATCCCTAAATCTGTAGTTACTAAATACAAGGATGACATCACATTCATCATCACTATCGACAAATGTATAATGGAAATTGTTGTACCAAGAACTCAGTAGATACCAAAATTGGGGTATGAAATATCAGAAGAATATATTGAATGTCTTGCAAAATTTCTATTAGAAAGTTTGGTGGACCCCTCTCAGAAAAGTTTTGGCACAACAAAGGAAAAGTTCAGAGAAATCTGGGATGAGTAGATCTCAAAGGAAAGAAAAAAGAGAGTTCAAAAGACTCTGAAGTCAATAAAGGAAGAAAGTGGTATAACTGAGGAAGAACTTGTTGCTCTCAAAATAATTACTCAAAGTGCAACCTGTAGCTCATCTAGTAGTCCCGTAAAAGTAGTTGGTCCTCCCGAAGGAAAGGAGAGTCTGTTCGATAAGAGGAAGAAAGGCCTTCCTCCGCCTACTCCAAGCATGAAGGTGAAAGAAGCAAAAGCCTCTAAGGTTAACATTGTTATTGAAGAATCTGAAATAGAATCTAAACCAGACAAGTACCATATTATGGTCTAGGAGAATAAATCGAAAGAGGTAACCCGAGATACTCCTGATGTAGATACTTTTTTTGAAATACTTTTTGAAGGAAACTTTAAAGAAGTTGGTGATTTATACAACACTGCCACATCCAAGGGAAAATAAAACATTACACAAGCATTTGTTTTGTATTGCTCAAGATAAGATGGGAACATATAAAATTTTAAAGAGGATATTCCTGATAGTCTTTGGGTTGGTTTAAACACAATCTAAGCAAATGCTAGGTAGATTGATAAGGATATTGTAAATGAAGCTATCTCTATTGTTTCAAAACTTGTAAAAGAAGAAAGATTAGAAATTTTTAAGGAACTCAGTCGGCCAAGGTTAAGGACAAAGAAAAGGGAACACACCCTCATGGAAAACAAAGAAGTTGCACAAAAATTGAAAGTAGAATTTATCGATAAGCTTAGAAGCATGGCAGGAAAACTTGGGACGTTGATCGATGATGGCTCTGCTACATTTGTTGCCCCCACTTGCTCTCATGAAAAATTGGATATTGAAAAATGTTGTAAATCTTGTATCGGAATATAAAGATGCAAAAGTGTATAATCTCGATTTAAATCCTTTGAAAATTGACTACTCTCATTCTCTGGATAAAGGTGTTGCTTCGGTTAATGAAGAAGAAGAACATGAAAAATAATTTGAAAGAGAAGAAGATAAAATTGAGAAGGAGAGGAAACATGAAGAAAAGAAGAAGAGATAATTGTAGAAGAAGTTGATACCGGTAAACAGGAAGAAAACCCTGAGTAAGAGGAAAGTAAAGAACCAGTAGCAAGGGAAATTGAGAAAAGAGAATAAATTGCAAGCACTTCCACCGGTACCTATTTTGATGATGCCTTGAATATTTTACTTGCTTCACCAATTATGGTTTGGCCTATCACCTCTTCCATGGTATTTCTTGATCTTGAGAAAATTAACCCTATTCAGAAATTTCAAATCGGTGAATCCATTCAGGCCTCGGCCAAAGCTAACATGGTTAAGGAATTAGAAGAAAAGGATAATCTGATTGAGGAAACCATTGCTACTCTCCAAAGAATTATTCCAGAATGCAATTTAGATCAGTCTGGAAGTAATATAGACAAATACAGATCACTAGTCAATGTTGTAAAGGACCTCTCTGCCTATATGAATGAAAAAATCCAGAGGGAAAAGGAAGTTGAAAGGAATAAACTCTTGTAGGAATTAAAAGATCGTGTGCAAGTGCCTTCTCAAACCTTCAACAACTAATCTAAAAAGGCTAAGATCTTCTCGAAGAAGGAAACTCTTTATATGTGTACAACCTGTAGTGGTCAGATGCCACAACTAAAATCCAAAAAGAGATTGACTCGATTGAGTCAACAATCCGGCAGGCATACCAGTCTTTCAAGCTATCTCAATATTTTTCTAGCTCTGGGAGATCCTCAATTAAGGAATTGCACAAGAGGTACTTCAAACTACAACAGCAGCAAAACAACATCATTTTGCCCTTAGGAAATCTCTGGGAGATTTGTGCAAACATTATTTCATTGATGAATCGTGCCCTCTTGAGGGAACAACAACCTACTCTTTCTAAACCTTGCTCCATTATAGATGGAGAATCTCTTCTTGCATCTATCTAGGTTCATGTACAGATGTTAACTGAAGCAGTTCTGTAGTGGAATGATAATAAGGGTAAGTGAATCGCCCATCTTCAGAGAATTAAGCAGTCCTTCTCTGGTGGCACATCCGACGCATCCTAAATAGTTTTCACCCGGTACCCCTTTTTCATTAATGTCAAAAGGGGGAGAAACATAGAGAAAAAAAAAGTTTTTGAAAAATAGAGATAGGCATCTTAGGGGGAGTTCTGGAGTTTATCTCTTTTGAAATTTTGGATTTCTAGAATTGAATTTTTATTTTCCATCAATGAAAAATGGGAAGATTGTTGATATTTTTCATTGATGTCATTGATTGGTCTGGTATTCTTACCTCTGGCTTGTTCTCTTTTCTGGCAACGATGTTACTGGCATAAGGTTTTTGGTCTACGCGGTTTTTTGGTCTAACTCTATTTGGTGTAGCATGGGATTTCTTTTTGCATCTACGCCGACATATTGTGTAACGTGTTCATCTATTTATATCTCCAGTGCAAGCCACCTAAGTGGATATGGATACCCGGTATATATATGATGCAGTATAATCACAAAAATAATAATGAATGAATATGTGACATATTACAGTGATCTAATGATGTATGCAATATAGTTCAATAGAGTTGTGATTGTATAGAAGTTTTGCACCTCAACGAGAACTGTATTCATGCATATGTAGATGCAATTATAATAGTTCAATTTTGTAATATTCTCTCTGGTTGTAAGCCATCTCTCAAGTTGTAATAGTTGTTTTTTGTATTTAGGGCAGTGAGCCCACTTGTAGTGAGTCGACATGGTAGTGAGCCACCTTTTTATTTTGTATCCAGTTACTTAATACTTGAGATTTAACCCTCTGTGGTTTTTCCCTTCTTTGGTTTCCACGTGAAAATCTTGGTGTTATGTGTTGTTGTGTTGCATTGATTTTGTTTGGTACTTTTGATTATGTTATGTGTTCAACTATTCAAAAGTTTTAATATGTTTAAAGGAATACTTATTCACCCCTCCCCTCTCAGTATTTCAAATGTTCAACACCTTGACCCTATTGGGCTATAGTTTTGATTCTTAAAATCAAAGATAATGTATGTGCAATCCATAATTTTACAATATAGAGATGACAACAACAAGGAATAAGTATTGCATTCATAAACATAAGCTAGGCTCTATGTATACAAAATGACACAACAAAAAATTACAACATAAAGAATGGAGCCTAGTTCATTAATCCATGAACAAACATATATACTTCTTATATTGCATTGAAAAGATACCTTGCAAAAGGATTTACAAGAATTTTACATTATCAACCACAACACTCAAATTAGCAAATATGATCAGAGGTATAACTAGTTGTTTACAAAAGCATACCTACAATCATGGAAACCCTCACATTCTTGGAAATTATGCATTAGAGAACTTCCTTCAATGATTACACAAATGTAGACATAGAATGGAGCTAACATTCAAACTTACAAGAGAAGAAACAAGTCTTACGTCTATTAGAGAATGATAAGCGCCCTGATTATAATATTTACCTCGTGTAGCCAACCCATCAACAACCTTTTCAAACTAAGCAATCAACTATATATATGTTAGCTTCATTACAAAGATCTGTACCAATATGAAAACCTTCAACTCTTCCAAAGGTAGTCAAGAAGATAAATGGAAAGATTTTAGAAGGTATAGATGTATTACATATGCAAACTATGACAGTCAAGTTGCTAATGAACTAAAGAGTCATAGTCACTTCATCAAAAGATACTCGACCAAATTCTAATGCACTCGCATTACACCTGATCAAGATTCTATGAGAACAATAGCATGCATCATGAAGGAGAGTACAATCATAAGCAAACCTTTTTGGCTATAGGTAATGAAGGTATGAAGATGAAAGGATAGTCACCCAAAGGATTGAAATGAAAGTCTAAAAGCATGAAGATAAGGTAACTTTCTATGATGACAATCACAAAGATGACCATGGATCAACATAAATTTTAAAGCCACAACAAACTGAGGAGGATTATCATAAAGGTCATTGATGAAGGAAGGTAGAAAAGGACAATCTTATCCATTAGTATTTGAGACCTTGACAAAGGTAATGATAAAGATAATTCGGGATAGTCAAATTAAATAGTCAAGGTTTTAAAGAAAGACAGTCTTAATGACTAACATGAGGAGTAAGGATAGTCTTTGACTATAATAAATATAATCATCATTCATCAAACCTAGGACATGTTAAATCAAGAAATGAGGGAAATCATATAAACAAAGGGTAGAGTCTTGAATGGACAATTGAAAAGAGGAAATATAGTAACAATCAAGGGTTCAACGGCCAATGAATATGACTAACCTGGATAGTCAAGGTTAGGATATAAGAGATGACTTCCACCTAATCACTAATTCAAGGTCATGGAATCATCATAGTGCCAGTCACAATCCTAACAAGGTTACTAAGGTAGGGTAACATGAAGACTTCATCAAATGAAAATGACCACCAAGAATGGAAGTCAAGAACAATCCCCTCATCTAAATGATAATAAAGAGGAGTCTAGAAGGTAGTGATCCATGTCAAGATGCATAAAAGAATCTTTCAAAGCATGACATTACAAAAAGGGGGAGAAGTCCCAATTGGATACCTACAAACCTTAACCATGGACATATGAATCTTTTTACTTTTGTTGGAAAGTCTTACTTTAATTAATGTTATTTCCTATGTGCTTTGTGCTAGAAGGTATAGATGTATTGTAGTTGACAAACTATATGAACAAGACCTCAAGTCAACAGTCTATTAAAGAGATTCTTTGCACTAGAGGATAGAGTTTTGATCAAAGGTATAAATTAAAGATAAACAACAAGGTGAGGATAGTTCAAATTTCTTGTAGATAAAGGTAGTGGAAGTCACTATGAAGAAGATGGTGAGTTTTATCATGAATTCCAAGGGAATAAATGAGAAGTGATGGTCACCATTAAGCTCATAACCTCTTGTAACCCTACCTTGTCATTGGTAAAGGTTGAAGGGATGTGTATCAAAGAATGCCAAGTTCTTTATGGCATGTAAGGACAGCCATAACTTTATGTAAGTCATTTTCATTGATGACAATGGTTTATCATTTATGATAGTGGCCTTGAGGCAAACATAGAGGCAATATCATGGATCATAAAGTAAGTATGATAGTCCATATTGAAGGTGATAATCACCAAGAAGGACGATTCCAATGATCTCATAAGAAGACAATCATAGCTTATGTTTTGGATCAAAACCATGAATGCAACAAACAACATTAATCTTGATGGATCAAAGGTAACAGAGTATAGTGAAAAGGTAGGCATAAGACATGAGGGTAGACAATGCAATATCAAGCATTAGATGGTAAAGGATAGTCTTTAGGACTATAAGGAAGAACTTGGTTGTTATTTGTGATAGTAAATGACCAATGAAGTGTAAGAAAATGATCAAATTCAAAGGTAGGACAGTCTTGAAGGTTCATGAAGAATAAGCAATCAAAGACAGACCTTTAGGAGTCAATGCTTTATGATAGTGTCTTGAGGTTCACATGGCATATTAGTGAGTACAAGTAAACAACACTATGAGGTGAAGTGATTAAGGATGAAAACATCTAAAAGGAAGAGGACAGTCCCTACATCAAAGGGCGGTGTTTCATCCCACTAGATTTTTAGATGGCTTCTTTTGCATACTTTGATTGTCCTCTTGTCTCAAAGGTCTCAAGGTACTATCATCAAAAACTTGACAGTGAACCCTAAGCAAGGTTTGTTGCCTCCTCACAGAAAATAGACTTAGGTTTTAATGCTTCTTTGAGTCAGAAACTATCCTATCTCCTCTTTACTATGTCTGAAACACTCCTAAGGCATGCAAAGGTGTCTACTAAAGAAACCCACTGTCATTTTGGCATATCTCATGACTGTCATAAAGATCAAAGTGCACCACTATTTGATTCCATTCAATATGGACTATTATCCATTGTTTGATGTCACTCCTTAGTAAAGGACTATCTATTAACCCTATTTCAAATATCCTATTGAAATTTTATCACTGTATCTGAGGTTTCAATAGCCTAAATGTAACCTCTTTTTATAGAAGAAAACAAGCACTTCTCAACAACATAAGGCCATTGAGGTGTACCTGGCAGTTTTATGCATGAGAAATGCATGCAAAGTCTTTAGATCTTTCAACTGGTAGCGTGGGAGGTGCCTAGGAGTTAGGAACCGCATATCTCTCTTCAATCCTCAGGAAAACCATCTCTTCACTTCACCTTCAATAGGAGAAAAACCATAGTATTCATCTTCAACGTGGAGTTCTCTTCAAATTTACCCTTCTCCACAAATGTTGTTGTTCAAACATGATGTTAATCCTAAAATTGCTTTGCAACGTGAGCTTCTCCTACCCTTTCCTTGAAACTTGGCGGTATCTTTTATTTTTGCTTTGTTTCTCATTCAAATTCCAATGCCAAAACTTGATTTTTATTTATTTCTTTATGGTTTGAAACCTTTTGTGTGAAGCTAATACCTTTTAAATAAAAACTTTTAGCAAATTTTCTAAATTGTCTAATTTTTATTTGTGTGACTAATTATTTAGTTTTTTTTTTTTTACCCGATGATCAAATTAGTCAGCTTATGATGATAAAATTAGTCATTTATAGCTGTGTTGCAAAAAATGATTATAACTTAGTCATTTTTTAGTTGTCATGACTAAAAATTTTAGTCACGTAGTCATTTATTTGCCAAATCCTACTAGTGTTACTTGAGAGCCTATAGATAGGAGATTTTAGATTTTCCTAGGATTTTTTTTGTCATTCTTAGGAGAGAATTTCTTCTTCCTTTCACTATATATTTTTTATAAATTTTCATATACTACACAAGAACCAAACAATTCCCAAAAACACAACCATCTACAATATCTAAATTATTAAAAGGAAGAGATCGCACCACATAGGTTTGCATTGCCTCAAATCAATTCCACATAACCTTTATATGGCTTCTAGGCTTTTATATGTGATATTTGTCACAAAATCCCACTTTATATGCAATATTTATCACCATATTTTCCTTTTCTTTATCCTCAATTTGTTTGTCAACATCTATCATAAAAGAACCCACAAGAAAGAGAGAGAAAATAAATAAAATGAGCTAGGCCCTTGAGGATATCTCTATCACATCACAAATCTTGCATGTTTGGTATCTTCAAATGCCTAGGCATGGAAGTCACATGCTCTCTTTATTATTTTAGTAGATCATTTGCATTGGTATATGTAGCCTAATTATGCTCAATGTTAATATTTTGGTGACTTTGGCAACCATGTTTCCCTACAAAATAATTAGTGGGGGAGTGCAGGGGTAGAGCCCCTCTTGCAAGCTCTAAGTGGCTCATCCCTCTGGTAGGGTCCTAAGGGTGAATCCCACAGTGGGGATTTGGGGGTTGTTAGGGGAACTACCCCTAGCTGGGGCCTTAGGGGCAATGCCTTGAAAAAAAATTAGTCATATTTTAATGAATAAATTTGTTTCTTTGCTACAAATTTAAAAGGCCAAGATTCATCGGTGTGGGAATGTGATGTAACATGAAACACATGTAGTTGGTATATCACAGTTTGGATAGTGAACACACAACAACATGAGTGTTGTGTAGAATGTTCAAAGGTGTTTGGAGTATATGTATGCATCTATAGATAGTGATGTGACTTAACATAACATTGTAGTCTTATTTTTTCTAGACATTAAATAATATTGGAGGGTGAAATCACAGAACTATGTCTCACTTTTGAGACAAGAAATTTTTTAGGGGAGAATGCAAGTTTTTAAAACACACCTTCAATTGAAAGACCTTCGATCGAAGGTATATCACTTTATACCTTCGATAGAAGGTAGACCTTTGATTGAATGTAAAGGCCTAAATCAACATGCCTTTACATAGTGACCTTTGATTGAAGGTCCTTGGGTACCTTCAATCGAAGGTCCTTAGGTACCTTCGATAGAAGGTGTCAAAAATGATAACTTTGGTTTTGCATCAAAATTTCCTAAAAAAAGCAGTTTCAAACCTTGGGTTGGACCTTCAAATGAACTTAACTTGACAAGATATTTTGCAAGATTGTAGCCCTTGAAATGAGCTTTCCTACAAGTATATAGTTTTGATATGTTTTCATTTTATCATGTATTTAATTTTCAATTTTTACTGAACATAGGTTTTTCTCTAAGCATCAAGCTCTTCGTTCTATAGAGGTGGAAAAATAGTAAACCATTGTAAAAAAAAATCAAAAAATACCCTTTCCCTAGGTATTGATGTCCTTGTTTCACCAAAAAAAAAAGACTTCGATAATATACACAACAAGTTATGTTGGAAGACACACAGGTATGTCCAATTATAGTTACAGTGACTTTAGAAATTAATTAAAAAATATGTAACAAAAAATTATGAAAAATATCCTAGCCCTGGATATTGGTGTTGAGAATCTATATTTCAAAAATTAGAATTTTATCCTTTATAGAAAAAAGATATGTTGGACGACACAGATGTTACTTTCTAAAAATGTTGTTTTCTATTTAAAACTAGTTATTAAAGGAGATGTTGAAATATTCATGATTTATTTCAAAAAAAATTTAAAATATGTATATTCAGAATCTACACACAAATTACCACAAATCACTAGTTCGCATCATCTTCAAATTCTTAACGGTTTAGTTGTTATAGGTCTTAGAAGATGAAGATTCAATTAAAAATATTGATGTAAATGTCCATATTGAGCAAAAAGTGAGACACAGTATTGTGATTTCACCCTAGATATTTGTTTTGTGAATGTAACCTACATTGAGTGAACCAAGTTCAAATTTATGTGTCTCTATGTAATTTATTTTTTGATTTAATTTTTTTTATCTACATTTATAATTGGTTTATTAATTGCTCCATCCTATCGATAAATCCCAATAATTGGTATCAAAGCAATTTTGTTTGGTTATTTGGAAAGAAAGTTCAATCTTGAGTGTGAGTAATGTCTGAAGAAGGGAAACATAAGGTCAAAAATTTCAACAACCAAAATTATCAATTATGGAAAATGCATCTATGGAAGATTTACATATATCAAAAAGAGTTGTGGTAGTCATTACAAAGAAAAGCAAAAAAAATGTTAATGATGTCAAATGAAGAATGGGAAATTCTAGAAAGAAAGGCACTAGGAAATATTTGATTGTGCCTAGCACTATCGGTAGTATTTAACATATCCAAAGCAAAGACAATGGATGATTTTATGAAAACATTGGAAAAATTATATGAAAATCCCTCAGCTTCAAATAATGTATTCTTAATGAAGTGATTATTTAATATGAAAAAGGTTGAAGGAGGTTCTAGTACAGACCATTTAAATGAATTTAATATAGTTACTAGACAATTAACTTATGTTAATGTTAGTTTTGATGAAGAGGTTCAAGCTCTCTTGAATTTATGTTCTTGTCTATAAAGATGGAATAACTTGGTTATGGTTATAAGTAATTTTGTTTATGATTTAAATACATTAAAATTTGACGATGTTGTTGGTGTGATTTTGAATGAGGAGATTCGAAGGAAAGCACATGTAAGACTTCAACATCAGGCATTTTTTTTAATGTAGATGATAGGGGAAGATCAAACAAGAGTGGGAAAAGCCCTAGAATTTGTGGGTAGTCACAAGGGAAATTAAGAAATAGAAGGATTGTTATTACTATGAAAAATCGGGTTACTTGAAGAAAGATTGATGGTATTGGAAAATCTAAGAAGGAGACAAACAACAAGATGGAAACAAACAAGAAAATTTGTAAGTAAACCAAATGAAAATGCTTTAATATTTTATCTAGATAATGAAGGTGATTCATGGGTAATAGATTCAGGGGATTTGTTTCATGCTATGCACCATAGAAATTATTTTCTTGATTATTTCCAAGGAGATTTTAGACTAGTGTATTTAAGTGATAATGAACTCTATTAGATTATTGGAAAGGGAAGAATAAAAAATAAAATTACAAGATGGAAATCAATGGCTACTACAGGAGGTAAGGTATGTTCTAAATCTAAGTACGAATTTAATCTTAGTAGGGCAGTTGGGAGATGAAGGCTGCATAGTTACATTCATAGACAAATTTTGGAAGGTTACTAGAGGTGCATTAGTAGTAGCTAAAGTTGTTAAGTTGAAACTTTATATTTGTGTATTGGTAATATTGTTTCTTCTACATTAGTTGCTACAAAATAAATGTAGCAAGAATTTTTTTTGTAGGAATAGCTACAGTAGTCGTTGCAGGTTCAACAACTGCTATAGGAACAGTTGTTGTGAGTTCAACAATTGTTATAGGAATAGTTGTTACAGGCTCAACAACAGTTATATAATTTGTTGAGAGTACAAAAAGAGCATTATGGCATCATAGACTCGGGAATATGATTAAGAAATGTATGAAAAATATTTACTCTAAGAAGTTATTACCAGAATCGAAACAAATTAACATGGATTTCTATGAGAGTTGTATTTATGAGAAGCAAAAGAGAATGATATTTATCAAAGATGGAAAACAAAATAAGAGTGAGAAATTGGAGCTCGTCAATACAACCATATGGGGACTAGCTCAATTATCTTTTCTTGGTGGCTCTCACCATTATGTCACTTTTATAGATGATGCAACTAGGAAAACATGGGTGTATTTCCTAAAATGGAAATAAGATGTATTTAAAATTTTAAAAAAAGGTGAGAATGATACAGGGAAAAAGTGAAAGTGTCTTAGGTCTGATAATGGAGGGAAGTATTATAGTAGATAATTTGAAGATTACTATTCATTTAATAGAATTCATAGGTAGAAAATAGTTCTAGGAACTCCAAAGAAAAATGATGTGGATGATAGAATGAACAGAACAATAATGGAGCATGCAAGAAGCATGAGGTTGCATGTTGGGCTACCTTTATATTTCTAGGTAGAGACTATACATACTATTATTTATTTAATTAATAGAGGACCTTTAAATCCTTTGGGTTGTGGTATTCTAGAGGGGGCATGGAGAGACAAGAAGGTGAGTTATTCTTTTCTAAATAGCTTTGTTTTTGAAGATTTTGTACACATTGATATTGAGAATAGAAACAAGCTAGAAGCTAAATCTAAAAAATGTACCTTTATTGGATATGGAATAGATGACTTTGGTTATAGGCTATGGGATTTTGAAAACTAAAAAATCATTCGAAGTAGAGGGTTATATTCAATGAGAAGGTTATGTATAAGGAACAACTATAGGAAAAGAAGCATGAACAAGAAAAAAGAGAATATGTGGTGCTAGATGATATTTCAAGAATAAAATTCCATTAGTACCTAATGTTTAGCAACAACAAGAAATACTACAGACTCTTACAAATGTTAGACATTATACAAGGATAGGTAGACCTCCCAAAAGATGTTTTCCTTCTTTATATTCTATTTTATTAATTATTGTTGGTGAACCAAAAGGATTTGAAGAGTCTATGTAGGTTGATGCCAAAGAAAAGTGGGGGTGAGAAATGAAAGAGGAGATGAATTCCTTGTTGCAAAATCAAACTTTGGATTTAGTCAAATTTTCTGTAGGTAAAAAGCTTTGCCAAATAAATGGGTTTACAAGCCGAAAGGATGAAAGAAAAAACATAAGGAAAAAATGGTGGTAAAAGGATTTGCATAGAATAAAGGTATTATTTTTGATGAATTTTTTCTCTAGTTGTAAAAATGACTTCAATTAGAATTGTTTTGAGTATTGTGGTTGTAGAAGACTTGCATCTTGAACTGCTAGATGTGAACAAAACATTTCTCCATGGATATTTGAAAGAATAAATTTCAATATGCAACAACCACATGGATATGAATTCAAAGGTAAAGAGGATTTAGTGTCTAGATTAAAGAAGAGTTTGCATGGCCTAAAGAAAGCA